>JAVSCE010005203.1:0-225152 GCA_032199065.1 Smutsia gigantea
CCCACAGACCAGTGGAACAGAATAGAAAATCCATACATTAACCCAAACATATACAGTCAATTAATATTTGATAAAGGAGCCTTGGATATACAATGGGAGATGACAGCCTTTTCAGCAGCTGGTGTTGGAAAAACTGGACAGCTGAATGTAAGAGAATGAAACTGGACTACTGTGTAACCCCATACACAAAAGTCAACTCAAAATGGATCAAAGACCTGAATGTAAGTCATGAAACCATAAACCTCTTAGAAAAAAACATAGGCAAAAATCTCTTGGACATAAACATGAGCACTTCTTCATGAACATATCTCCCCGGGCAAGGGAAACAAAAGCAAAAATGAACAAGTGGGACTATATCAAGCTGAAAAGCTTCTGTACAGCAAAGGACACCATCAGTAGAACAAAAAGACATCCTACATTATGGGAGAATATATTCATAAAAAACGTATCTGATAAAGGGTTGACATCCAAATATATAAAGAACTCATGCACCTTAACAAACAGAAAGCAAATAATCCAATTAAGAAATGGGCAGAGGACATGAATAGACACTTCTCCAAAGAAGAAATTCAGATGGCCAAAAGGCACATGAAAAGATGCTCCACATCGCTAATCATCAGAGAACTGCAGATTAGCAATGAGATATCACCTCACACCAGTGAGGATGGCCAACATCCAAAACACAAACAACAACAAATGTTGGCGAGGATGTGGAGAAAAGGGGAACCCTCCTACACTGCTGGTGGGAATGCAAATTAGTTCAACCATTGTGGAAAGCAGTATGGAGGTTCCTCAAAAAACTCAAAATAGAAATACCATTTGACCCAGGAATTCCACTCCTAGGAATTTACCCTAAGAAATGCAGCAGCCCAATTTGAAAAGGACAGATGCACCCCTATGTTTATTGCAGCACTATTTACAATAGCCAAGAAATGGAAGAACCTAAGTGTCCATCAGTAGATGAATGGATAAAGAAGAGGTGGTACATATACACAATGGAATATTATGCAGCCATAAGAAGAAAACAAATCCTACCATTTGCAACAACATGGATGGAGCTAGAGGGTATTATGCTCAGTGAAATAAGCCAAGCCGAAAAAGACAAGTATCAAATGATTTCACTCATATGTGGAGTATAAGAACAAAGAAAAAAACTGAAGGAACAAAACAGCAGCAGACTCACAAAACCCAAGAACGGACTGATAGTTACCAAAGGGAAAGGGATTGGGGGAAATGGGCGGGAAGGGAGGGATAAGAGGGAAAAAGGGGCATTACGATTAGCAGATGTAATGTTGGGGGGGCACGGGGAGGGCAGTACAACTCAGAAAAGACAAGTAGTGATTCTATAGCATCTCACTACGCTGATGGACAGTGACTGTAATGGGGTTGGTGGGGGGGACCTGATGAAGGGGTAGTTTAATAATCGTAATATTGCACATGTAATTGTAAATTAATGATAATAAAATAAATTATATTAAAAAAAAAAAGCAATTGAAAAAGCAAGGCATGTTCTGTTTTTGTCCTTGTCTGATATAGGAAATCTTATGATGTCAGCAGTAGTAGTAAAATTGTCCTAGCACAAATTTCTAATGGAAAGTCAGATGGTGTCTTAGAGGAGGACAAACGAGAATACACTGAGCAGCCAGGCTCATTTTAGGGAAAAAAAAGAAAAAGGAAAAGAAAAGAAAGACCTACATGGCTTGTTTTAACCACAGTCCAAATATTGACTACACTAAACCATCTTCTTTCTGAAATGAGCTACAACTGTCGCAGTGGAATTTTCCCTTGAACGGTAGCCCGCTGACCATAAATCTCCTGACAGACCATCTGTCACTGCAATAGGGAAAAACACCAATGCCAGTCTTCACCTTTATCCCACTGCACACAGGACCACCTTAAATATAGCAAATCTAGGAAGAAAATCGAGCAGCAGAACCCTAAAAATAAAACTGTCTATTTGAGAAGCATTTCTAAGATCTTGTATTCCTTTTTGGCAGGGCTTTTAGAAGTGACTAGACAGAGAGCAATAGGCAAAGGTGGAGAAAGCGAGACTCTGGGGAACTAAAGACGGACCAAAAGGAACTTTCTTCTCTTACCTTGATCTCTTTTCATGGTATCTCGGTCTCATTACCACAGAATGCCTTTATTTACTTCAGAAAAGGCACTGTAAATCTTTGGATGGAATGTTAGTCTTTCCATATATTCTCCAGATTCCATTCCTTCTCAATCTCTTCAAAACTAAAATCTGTACTATTTCTCTATGTCTCTCTGTGCTCTCCCCACTGTCTTCAAGCCAGTCTGTTGTCTTTATTTAAACCCTCTAGAATTAATGATATCTAATACTCATTTACTTTAGCCTTGCAGCAACATTAATGAGCTATTATTACCCCGTTATTTAAATGGGAAACTGAGCCTAAACAGGTTAATTAAATGGCCAAAGTTATGGCTGCTAAATAACCGAATCAATGTTCAGTCTCACACCTGCTTAACCCCATTACCATTCCTCTGCGCCCACAGATGTTTTTCTTCCAGTCTTCAACTTGATGTCCATCTTCTTTCCTTTCCTTCAGGGTTCTCATTCTGACAATTTTTTTTTGATCTACATTTCCCATCACCTTTGAACTCCCTGCAGTTTTCCATCTGAGCTATCATTATGCCTGTTCCTCTTCTGTAGGCTAGTACGGCTGATTCAGTGGCTTTCCTCTATTCCTCAGTTCTTCCTAGTCTCTTCCACAAATGCAATGTTGAACATGGAACCCTCAAAACTTGCACTGCCCTTATTAACATGACACTGCTATATCTCTTCTTCACTCCTCCCCAGAACCACAATTATTTTTTAAACTCCCCTGCTTAGCTTTTGCTAGTGTATTATTGGTTAAGTCATTCTCTAAAACAGAACAGATTGAAATCTCAGCCTCACTAGATACTGTCTGTGTGATCTTGTCTGAGTTTCCTAATACCTCTGAGCCTCAGCTGCATCATCTAGGAAAGGTAGTTTAGAAAGATAAACGAAAAGTTGCTCATAAAGCATACAGTACACAATGGAAAGTCAAGACAGACTGGTTCACAAACCTAAAGACAGCACAAAAAATCATTTCAAATGAATTAACTGCTGTTTACATTATGGGGATATTAGCCAAATCACTTCAGTGGGGGGGGGTGGGGGGGGTGACCCTGAAAGGGAGGCAGCCTGCCATAGAATAGTTCCTCTTGACAGGCAGCACCATGAATTTACAAATAGATAGTAAAATTATAATATTAAAAAGAAGGCACTTCAAACAAACAATATAAGTGACCCACTTATTCTGTTTATTTAATCCTTGATCAGTCCAAATAAATTAAGAAATAATAATAATCAATATATTAAGGCTCCAAAGATGTGTACCTTTAAATAGGAAATCACATATGAAACAGAACATCTGATCCCAAATTCCCAAAAGAAGTCAAGATATGAGCATTAGAGAGAATTCAGGTGTGAGGCTTATCTCTGGAAGTAACCATATTAGGAATGTTTTCTTGATTGACTACCATAGTAGGTGAAAAAATACCATTCCCTACCCCCAAAGATGCCCACACCCTAATCCCTGGTACTTATGAATATATTATATAACATGTCAAGGGGGAAATTATGTTTACAGATGGAATTAAGGTTGCTAATCAGCTAACTTTTGGTTAGCAATTGGGGAAATTATACTGGTTTTCTGACCAACTCTAATCACAAGGGTCCTTATAAGTGAAGAGTGTCAGACTCAGAGATATTTTAAAACTGGCATTAAAGATAGACAAAGGGGTTGTAAGCCAAAGAATGCATGCACATCTAGAATCTAGAAAAGGCAAGAAGTTAGATGTATCCTTAGAGCCTCTAGGGAGGAACCAGACTTGCGCAGACATGATTTTAGCCTACCCAGACCTGTTTCGGACATCTGACCTCAAGAATTGTAAGTGAAGACATATGTATTGTTTAGTGCCTAAATTTGTAGTGATTTTCTTTGTGTGTGGCAGCAATAACAATGCATTATTATTTAAAATTATTTCTTTTGGCAGTAGGTGGGGATTAAAGATGGCAGTGTGAGAGGTGAGACAGAGGCTTCCTCCTAAAACCTCATATAATATGAAAATAAAGATACATCAACTACTGTTGAAAGAGCAACGGGAAAGAGGATGGCAACAAACTGCATACAACTGGAGACAAGAGCAGCCCTCACAGAAAAGGGTAACATACTAAAGCTGGGGTCCTGCGGGACCAAAGCCCTTCCTCCATCCCAGATCACCAGTGGGAGGAACAGGAATGGAGCAGGGAGGGAGTGGAGATGTGGGGCTGCTGAATACCTAACTCTGGAGATCTGCTCTGGGACCACAAACCTACATTACATGGTGCTTGCATGATACTCTTGTAATTAGGGGGTTGGAAAGCTAAGACAGGCAGAATTCCTGGAGAGACTAAGAATCCAGCTGCTTGTGAAAGCAGGGATCCATACCCAGCTGCTCGGGGACAAAAGAAGGGCGGGCAGTTTGAGAGACTTCCTAACAAAGAAGCCCTTAGCAAGAGACCTGCTAAAGGGGCAAGTATTGCATGGAGCTTGCTGCTCAGGAGAAAGGACAGGCAGACAAAATTGTCTGGGTGCACTCTGCCCAGGAGGTTGGGAGCTTTCACGATCTTCATGTGCTCCAGCTCCCTGGCTGCCTACACAGCTCCAAGAACCCCTTCTGTGACAGGCAGACTTGTGCGCCTTTCTTCTGGCCAGCCCCACCGGGCTTGCAAACTGGGAAATCCTTCCCTGGTGTAAGGCCAGCCAAGGGAAGATCTGTCTACAGCAACTAAAAACGCAAAGCACAGAGGGTTATACTTGTGTGCTCAGCCCACTGGTTCAGGCAGTGGAGACAGGCATAGCAGCCAGGAACCAGCAAACACCCCTTTCCTCCCCAGAGGCACCAATACCACTCCCCTACAATCCTTGCATTGCTTCAGGGGCTGAGCAGCTCCAGAGAGTAGAGCTTCTGGGCAATAGAGGGCGCCATACACAAATATGAAACGCCAAAGGCCACCTGGTCCAGAGTAAAATTACGAACACAACTCCTGAGAAAGATTTAAATGATATGGACCTTATGACTCTCCCTGAAAGGGAGTTCAAAATAAAAATTATTAACATGCTCATGGAGGTACGGAAAGATATTCAAGAACTCAGGAATGAATTCCGGTCAGAGATCCAATCATTGAAGAACACAATGCATGGTATTAAAAGCAGATTGGATTCAGTGGAGCAGACAATAAATGAAATAGAAACTAGAGAAGAGGAATATAAAGAAGCTGAGGCACAGGGAGAAAAAAGGATCTCTAAGAATGAAAGAATATTGAGAGAACTGTGTGACCAATTTAAACGGAACAATATTCGCATTACAGGGGAACCAGAGGAAGAAGAGAGAGAAAAAGGGATAGAAAGTGTCTTTGAGGAGGTGATTGCTGAAAACTTCCCAAATCTGGGGAAGGAGATAGTCTCTCAGGCCATGGAGGTACGCAGATCTCCAAACACAAGGGACCCAAGAAAGACAACAGCAAGACATATAGTAATTAAAATGGCAAAGATCAAGGATAAGGACAGACTATTAAAAGCAGCCAGAGAGGACTTCTGGGAAGATGGCGGTGTGAGCAGGGCGGCAGAAATCTCCTCCCAACACTATATTTATCTACGAAAACACAGAAAATAAATCTATTCCTAAAAGACAGACAAGAATACACAGGAAAGTGCACAGCGTGCAGCTACACCCGAGAGGACTCGGCACCCCAAGAGGCGGGTAAGATATGGAGCCGCAACCCGGTGGGACCCGAGCACTCCCCCACACCAGCACCCCGGCGGGAGGAGAGGATTCAGAGCCGGGAGGGAGTGGAAGTACACCCCGCGAAGTAGCCAGCCCCGGTGATCTGCGCGGGGAGCGCTGACCCACATTGTGCAGTGCAGCGGAGATTGGAGAGACAGAGCGGCAGGATCTGAGCGGGGAACGCGCCAGGGTGCTTGCAGCCGGCTCCCGGGAAGGAAAAAAAAAACTTTCTTCAGCGGTCTTAAAGAGACAGGAGCCCAGCGGAGGAGCCGGATCGCCCCAGCACACTCAGCCCAGCAGGTTGGGAGTCCTGGGGAGTTTCAGACGCCTTAGCTGGTGACTGAGGAAGCGTAGCCATACTTAACACTTCTCACTGAGATCAACAGCCTCCTATTCGTTCCCACCCCTGCCAGACCGATAAAGGGCCCTGCGGAGTGGCACAGTCACAGCTGTGGAATAGTGCGGCAATAGCGCCACCTAGAGCATTCCCACAGAATCTACGTCCGGTGGGCATTTTTTTTGTTTTTGTTTTTATTTTGTTATTGTTTTTTCTTTTCTTTCTTTTTCTCTTTCTTTCTCTCTTTCTTTTTTCTTTTTTTCGTTTGGCTTTTTTGTTTCTTCTTTTTTAAAGTCTTAAAGAACCCAGCTGACATACGTGGCAACTATCAGTGACCAATTATATAGCCATGAAAAGACAGAGGAATATGGTTCAGACCAAAATCAACCAGACAACCCCAGAGAGGGAGTCTGAAGGGATGGAAATGCACAGCCTCCCTGAAAAAGAATTCAGAATAAAAGTCATAACCATGCTGATGGACCTACAGAGAAATGTGCAAGAGCTGAGAGAGGAAGTGAGGGAACGGAGGAAAGACAATGCAGAAATCAGACAAGCGATCGACGGGCTTAACAGCAGAATGGATGAGATGCAAGAGACTGTTAATGGAATAGAAACAGAGAACAGGAGTACAGAGCAGCTGAGGCAGAGAGAGATAAAAGGATTTCTAGGAATTAAAGAATATTAAGAGAACTGTGTGACCAATCCAAACGGAACAATATTCGCATTATACGAGTACCAGAGGAAGAACAGAGAGAAAAAGGGATAGAAAGTGTCTTTGAAGAAATAATTGCTGAAAACTTTCCCTCGCTGGGGAAGGAAGTAGTCTCGCAGTCCACAGAAGCTCATAGATCTCCCAAAACAAGGGACCCAAGGAAGACAACACCAAGACACATAATAATTAAGATGGCAAAGATCAAAGATAAAGACAGGGTATTAAAGGCAGCTAGAGAGAGAAAAAAGATCACCTACAAAGGAAAACCCATCAGACTATCATCAGACTTCTCAACAGAAACCTTACAGGCCAGAAGAGAATGGCATGATATATTTAACATTATGAAACAGAAGGACCATGAACCAAGAATATTGTATCCAGCATGATTATCATTTAAAAATGATGGAGGGATTAAACAATTTCCAGATAAACGAAAGTTGAGAGAGTTTGCCTCTCATAAACCACCACTACAGGATATCTTAAATGGACTGCTCTAGATGGAAGCACACCTAAGGCTAAAAAGATGTCACCAGAGAAAATAAAATCATAGCAAAGAAAGCACACCATCCAAATACTAACTAAAGGCAAAGAATAAAACACCTATTATAGAAAGAATGGCGGAGGAGGAATAAGAAAGGAGAGAAAGAAAGAAACATCAGATGGTGTTTACAATAACTTAACAAGAAAGTTAATTTAGATTGTTAGATAGTAAAGAAACAACCATTGAACCCTTGGTAACCACGAATCTAAAGCCAGCAATGGCAATAAGTACAAACCTATCAATAATCACCCTAAATGTAAATGGACTGAATGCACCAATTACAAGACACAGAGTAACAGAATGGATAAAAAAGCAAGACCCACCTATATGCTGCCTACAAGAAACTCACCTCAAATCCAAAGATATACATAGACTAAAAGTGAAGGGATGGAAAAAGATATTTCATGCAAACAACAAAGAGAAAAAAGCAGGTGTTGCAGTACTTGTATCAGACAAAATAGACTTCAAAACGAAGAAAGTAGCAAAAGATAAAGAAGGACATTACATAATGATAAAGGGGTCAGTCCAACAAGAAGATATAACCATTATAAATATATATGCACCCAACACAGGAGTGCCAGCATATGTGAGACAAATACTAACAGAATTAAAGGAGGAAATAGACAGCAATGCATTCATCTTAGGAGACGTCAACACACCACTCACTCCAGAGGACAGATCAACCAGACAGAAAATAAGTAAAGACACAGAGACACTGAACAACACACTAGAACAGATGGACCTAACAGACATATACAGAACTCTACACCCAAACGCAACAGGATACACATTCTTCTCAAGTGCACATGGAACATTTTCCAGAATAGACCACATACTAGGCCACAAAAAGAACCTCAGTAATTTCAAAAATATTGAAATCCTACCAACCAACTTCTCAGATCACCAAGGTATAAAACTAGAAATAAATTTTAGAAAGAAATCAAAAAGGCTCACAAATACATGGAGACTTAACAACACTCTCCTAATTAATCAATGGGTTAACGACCAAATCAAAACAGAAATCAAAGAATATATGGAGACTAATGACAACAACAACACAAAGCCACAACTTCTGTGGGACGCAGCAAAGGCAGTTCTAAGAGGAAAGTATATTGCAATCCAGGCCTATGTAAAGAAAGAAGAACATTCCCAAATGAATAGTCTAAAGACACAATGACTGAAATTGGAAAAAGAAGAACAAATGAGGCCCAAAGTCACCAGAAGGAGGGACATAATAAAGATTAGAGAAGAAATAAATAAAATTGAGAAGAATAAAACAATAGAAAAAATCAATAAAACCAAGAGCTGGTTCTTTGAAAAAATAAACAAAATAGATAAACCCCTAGCCAGACTCATTAAGAGAAAAAGAGAATCTACACACATAAACACAATCAGAAATGAGAAAGGAAAAATCACGACGGACCCCACAGAAATACAAAGAATCATAAGAGAATATTATGAGAATCTATATGCTAACAAGCTGGAAAACATAGAAGAAATGGACAACTTCTTAGAAAAATACAACCTTCCAAGAATGACCAAGCAAGAAACAGAAAAACTAAACAGACCGAATCACCAGCGACGAAATCGAATTGGTAATCAAAAAACTACCCAAGAACAAAACCCCCGGGCCTGATGGATTCACCTCTGAATTCTATCAGACATATAGAGAAGAAATAACACCAATTCTCCTTAGAGTTTTCCAAAAAATAGAAGAGGAGGGAATAGTTCCAAACCCATTCTATGAAGCCAGCATCACTCTAATACCAAAACCGGCAAAGACCTCACCAAAAAAGAAGATTACAGACCAATATCCCTGATGAACGTAGATGCAAAAATACTCAACAAAATATTAGCAAACCGAATTCAAAAATACATCAAGAGGATCATACACCATGATCAAGTGGGATTCATCCCAGGGATGCAAGGATGGTACAACATTCGAAAATCCATCAACATCATCCACCACATCAACAAAAAGAAGAACAAAAACCACATGATCATCTCCATAGATGCTGAAAAAGCATTTGACAAAATTCAGCATCCATTCCTGATTAAAACTCTCAACAAAATGGGTATAGACGGCAAGTACCTCAACTTCATAAAGGCTATATATGACAAACCCACAGCTAACATCATACTTAACAGCGAGACGCTGAAAGCTTTTCATCTAAGATCAGGAACAAAACAGGGATGCCCACTCTTTCGACTGCTATTCAACATAGTACTGGAGGTCCCAGCCACAGCAATCAGACAAAACAAAGACATACAAGGCATCCAGATTGGTAAAGAACAAGTCAAATTGTCACTATTTGCAGATGACATGATACTGTACATAAAAAACCCTAGATTCCATTCCAAAACTACTAGAACTAATATCTGAATTCAGCAGAGTTGCAGGATACAAAATTAACACACAGAAATCTGTTGCTTTCCTATACACTAATGATGAACTAACAGAAAGAGAAATCAGAAAAACAATTCCATTCACAATTGCATCAAAAAGAATAAAATACCTAGGAATAAACCTAACGAAGGAAGTGAAAGACCTGTACTCTGAAAACTACAAGACACTCCTAAGAGAAATTAAAGAGGACACTAACAAATGGAAATGCATCCCATGCTCTTGGCTAGGAAGAATAAATATTGTCAAAATGGCTATACTACCTAAAGCAATCTACAGATTCAATGCAATCCCTATCAAACTACCAACAGCTTTCTTCAATGAACTGGAACAAATAATTCTAAAATTCATATGGAACCACAAAAGACCCCGAATAGCCAAAGCAATCCTGAGAAGGAGGAATAAAACAGGGGAATTACACTCCCTGACTTCAAGCTCTACTACAAAGCCACAGTAATCAAGACAATTTGGTATTGGCACAAAAACAGACCCACAGACCAGTGGAACAGAATAGAAAATCCAAACATTAACCCAAACATATACAGTCAATTAATATTTGATAAAAGTGCCTTGGATATACAATGGGGAGATGACAGCCTCTTCAGCAGCTGGTGTTGGAAAAACTGGACAGCTACATGTAAGAGAATGAAACTGGACTACTGTCTAGCCCCATACACAAAGGTAAACTCAAGGTGGATCAAAGACCTGAATGTAAGTCATGAAACCATAAAACTCTTAGAAAAAAACATAGGCAAAAATCTCTTGGACATAAACATGAGCAACTTCTTCATGAACATATCTCCCCGGGCAAGGGAAACAAAAGCAAAAATGAACAAGTGGGACTATATCAAGCTGAAAAGCTTCTGTACAGCAAAGTACACCATCAGTAGAACAAAAAGACATCCTACAGTATAGGATAATACATTCATAAAAAACATATCTGATAAAGGGTTTACATCCAAAATATATAAAGAACTCATGCACCTTAACAAACAGAAAGCAAATAATCCAATTAAGAAATGGGCAGAGGACATGAATAGACACTTCTCCAAAGAAGAAAATCAGATGGCCAACAGGCACATGAAAAGATGCTCCACATCGCTAATCTTCAGAGAAATGCAGATTAAAACCACAATGAGATATAACCTCACACCAGTGAGGATGGCCAACATCCAAAACACAAACAACAACAAATGTTGGCGAGGATGTGGAGAAAAAGAAACCCTCCTACACTGCTGGTGGGAATGCAAATTATTTCAACCATTGGGGAAAGCAGTATGGAGGTTCCTCAAAAAACTCAAAATAGAAATGCCATTTGACCCAGGAATTCCAATCCTAGGAATTTAACCTAAGAATGCAGCAGCCATATTTGAAAAGGACAGATGCACCCCTATGTTTATTGCAGCACTATTTACAATAGCCAAGAAATGGAAGCAACCTAAGTGTCCATCAGTAGATGAATGGATAAAGAAGATGTGGTACATGTACACAATAAATATTATTCAGCCATAAGAAGAAAACAAATCCTACCATTTGCAACAACATGGATTGAGCTAGAGGGTATTATGCCAGTGAAATAAGCCAAGTGAAAAACACAAGTATCAAAAGATTTCACTCATATGTGGAGTATAAGAACAAAGAAAAAATACTGAAGGAACAAAACAGTAGCAGACTCACAGAACCCAAGAACGGACTAATAGTACCAAAGGAAAGGGACTGGGGAATATGGGCGGGAAGGGAGGGATAAGAGGGAAAAAGGGGCATTACGATTAGCAGAAGTAATGTTGGGGCGGCACGGGGAGGGCAGAACAACTCAGAGAAGACAAGTAGTGGTTCTATAGCATCTCACTATGCTGAAGGACAGTGACTGTAATGGGGTTGGTTGGGGGGACCTGATGAAGGGGTAGTTTAATAATCGTAATATTGCACATGTAATTGTAAATTAATGATAATAAAATAAATTATATTTAAAAAAAAAGCAGCCAGAGAGAGAAATAGGATCACATACAAAGGAAAACCCATCAGGCTATCATCAGACTTCTCAGCAGAAACCTTATGGGCCAGAAAGGACTGGCATGATGTATTTAATGCAATGAAACAGAGGGCCTTGAACCAAGATTACTTTATCGGGCAATATTATCATTTAAATTTGAAGGAGGCATTAAACCATTCCCAGATAAGCAAAAGCTGAGAGAATTTGCCTCCCACAAACCGTCTCTACAGTGTATTTTGGAGGGAATGCTATAGATGGAAGTGTTCCTACAGATTAATAGCTGTCACCAGAGGTAATAAAACCACAGTAAAGAAAATAGAACAGCTAATTACTAAGAAAATGCAAAATTAAATTAACTATTCCCAAAGTCAATCAAGGGATAGACAAACAGTACAGAATATGATACCTAATATATAAAGAATGGAATAGAAAAAAAAGGAGGAAACAAACAAACAAACAAAGAACCTTTAGATTGTGTTTGTAATAGCATATTAAGTTAGTTGTTAGACTTTTAGATAGTAGGGAAGTTAACATTGAACCTTTGGTAACCATGAATCTGAAGCCTGCAATGCCAATAAGTACACACCTATCCACAATCACCCTAAATGTAAATGGACTGAATGCACCAGTCAAAAGACAGAGTCACTGAAAGTATAAAAAAACAAGACCCATCTATATGCTGCCTTCAAGAGACTCACTTTAAATCCAAGGACATACACAGACTAAAAGTGAAGGGATTGAAAAAGATATTTCATGCAAACAACAAAGAGAAAAAAGCAGGTGTTGCAGTACTTGTATCAGGCAAAATAGACTTCAAAACGAAGAACGTAGCAAGAGATAAAGAAGGACATTACATAATGATAAAGGGGTCAGTCCAACAAGAAGATATAACCATTATAAATATATATGCACCCAACACAGGAGCGCCAGCATATGTGAAACAAATAGTAACAGAATTAAAGTAGGAAATAGACAGCAATGCATTCATTTTAGGATACTTCAACACATCACTCACTCCAAAGGACAGATCCACCACACAAAGAATGAGTAAAGACAAAGAGGCACTGAACAACACACTAGAACAGATGGACCTAACAGATATCTACAGAACTCTGAACCCAAAAGCAGCAGCATACACATTTTTCTCAGGTGCACATGGAACATTTTCCAGAATAGACCACATACTAGGCCACAAAAAGAACCTCAGTACAGTCAAAAATTTCTACCTTCTTCTTAGACCACAAAAGGTATAAAACTAAAAGTAAATTTTAGAAAGACATCAAAAAAGCTCACAAATACATGGAGACTTAACAACATTCTCCTAACTAATCAATGGGTTAACGACCAAATCAAAATAGAAATGAAAGAATATATGGAGACTAATGATAACAACAACACAAAGCCACAACTTCTGTGGGATGCAGCAAAAGCAGTTCTAAGAGTAAAGTATATAGCAGTCCAGGCCTACTTAAAGAAGGAAGAACATTTCCAAATGAATTGTCTAAAGATACAATGACTGAAATTGGAAAAAGAAGAACAAATGAGGCCCAAAGTCACCAGAAGGAGGGCCATAATAAAGATCAGAGAAGAAATAAATAAAATTGAGAAGAATAAAACAATGGAAAAAAATCAATGAAATGAAGAGCTGGTTCTTTGAAAAAATAAACAAAATAGATAAACCCCTGGCCAGACTCATTAAGAGAAAAAGAGAATCTACACACATAAACAGAATCAGAAATGAGAAAGGAAAAATCACGACGGACCCCACAGAAATACAAGGAATTGTAAGAGAATATTATGAGAATCTATATGCTAACAAGCTGGAAAACATAGAGGAAATGGACAACTTCTTAGAAAAATACAGCCTTCCAACTAACCAAGCAAGAAACAGAAAAACTAAACAGAACAATCACCAGCAATGAAATTTAATCAGTAATCAAAAAACTACCCAAGGACAAAACACCTGGGCCAGATGGATTCACCTCTGAATTCTACCAGATGTATAGAGAAGAAATAACACCGATTCTCCTTAGAGTTTTCCAAAAAATAGATGAGGAGGGAATACTTCCAAACTCATTCTATGAAGCCAGCATCACTCTAATACCAAAACCGGGCAAAGACCTCACCAAAAAAGAAAATTACAGACCAATATCCCTGATGAACGTAGATGCAAAAATACTCAACAAAATATTAGCAAACCGAATTCAAAAATACATCAAGAGGATCATACACCATGATCAAGTGGGATTCATCCCAGGGATGCAAGGATGGTACAACATTCGAAAATCCATCAACATCATCCACCACATCAACAAAAAGAAGAACAAAAACCACATGATCATCTCCATAGATGCTGAAAAAGCATTTGACAAAATTCAGCATCCATTCCTGATTAAAACTCTCAACAAAATGGGTATAGACGGCAAGTACCTCAACATCATAAAGGCTATATATGACAAACCCACAGCTAACATCATACTTAACGGCGAGACGCTGAAAGCTTTTCATCTAAGATCGGGAACAAGACAGGGATGCCCACTCTCTCCACTGTTATTCAACATAGTACTGGAGGTCCTAGCCACAGCAATCAGACAAAACAAAGACATACAAGGCATCCAGATTGGTAAAGAAGAAGTCAAATTGTCACTATTTGCAGATGACATGATACTGTACATAAAAAACCCTAAAGATTCCATTCCAAAACTACTAGAACTAATATCTGAATTCAGCAAAGTTGCAGGGTACAAAATTAACACACAGAAATCTGTTGCTTTCCTATACACTAATGATGAACTAACAGAAAGAGAAATCAGAAAAACAATTCCATTCACAATTGCATCAAAAAGAATAAAATACCTAGGAATAAACCTAACGAAGGAAGTGAAAGACCTGTACTCTGAAAACTACAAGACACTCCTAAGAGAAATTAAAGAGGACACTAACAAATGGAAATGCATCCCATGCTCTTGGCTAGGAAGAATAAATATTGTCAAAATGGCTATACTCCCTAAGGCAATCTACAGATTCAACGCAATCCCTATCAAACTATCTACAGCTTTCTTCAATGAACTGGAACAAATAATTCTAAAATTCATATGGAACCACAAAAGACCCCGAATAGCCAAAGCAATCCTGAGAAGGAGGAATAAAACAGGGGGAATTATGCTCCCTGACTTCAAGCTCTACTACAAAGCCACAGTAATCAAGACAATTTGGTATTGGCACAAAAACAGACCCACAGACCAGTGGAACAGAATAGAAAATCCAAACATTAACCCAAACATATACAGTCAATTAATATTTGATAAAGGAGCCTTGGATATACAATGGGGAGATGACAGCCTCTTCAGCAGCTGGTGTTGGAAAAACTGGACAGCTACATGTAAGAGAATGAAACTGGACTACTGTCTAGCCCCATACACAAAGGTAAACTCAAGGTGGATCAAAGACCTGAATGTAAGTCATGAAACCATAAAACTCTTAGAAAAAAACATAGGCAAAAATCTCTTGGACATAAACATGAGCAACTTCTTCATGAACATATCTCCCCGGGCAAGGGAAACAAAAGCAAAAATGAACAAGTGGGACTATATTAAGCTGGAAAGCTTCTGTACAGCAAAGGACACCATCAGTAGAACAAAAAGACATCCTACAGTATCGGAGAATATATTCATAAATGAAGTATCCGATAAGGGGTTGACATCCGAAATATATAAAGAACTCATGCCCCTTAACAAACAAAAAACAAATAATCCAATTAAGAAATGGGCAGAGGACATGAATAGACACTTCTCCAAAGAAGAAATTCAGATGGTCAACAGGCACATGAAAAGATGCTCCACATCGCCAATCATGTGAGAAATGCAGATTAAAACTACAATGAGATATCATCTGACACCAGTGAGGATGGCCAACATCAAAACACAAACAACAACAAATGTTGGCGAGGATGTGGAAAAAAGGGAACCCTCCTACACTGCTGGTGGCAATGCAAATTATTTCAACCATTGTGGAAAGCAGTATGGAGTTTCCTCAAAAAACTCAAAATAGAAATACCATTTGACCCAGGAATTCCACTCCTAGGAATTTACCCTAAGAATGCAGCAGCCCAATTTGAAAAAGACAGATGCACCCTATGTTTATCGCAGTACTATTTACAATAGCCAAGAAATGGAAGCAACCTAAGTGTCCATCAGTAGATGAATGGATAAAGAAGATGTGGTACATATACACAATGGAATATTATTCAGCCATAAGAAGAAAACAAATCCTACCATTTGCAACAACATGGATGGAGCTAGAGGGTATTATGCTCAGTGAAATAAGCCAAGCCGAAAAAGACAAGTATCAAATGATTTCACTCATATGTGGAGTATAAGAACAAAGAAAAAAACTGAAGGAACAAAACAGCAGCAGACTCACAGAACCCAAGAACGGACTAATAGTTACCAAAGGGAAAGGGACTGGGGAAGATGGGTGGGAAGGAGGGATAAGAGGGAAAAAGGGGCATTATGATTAGCAGATGTAATGTTGGGGGTGCACGGGGAGGGCTGTACAACTCAGGGAAGACAAGTAGTGACTCTATAGCATCTCACTACACTGATGGACAGTGACTGTAATGGGGTTGATGGGGGGGACCTGATGAAGGGGTAGTTTAATAATCATAATATTGCACATGTAATTGTAGATTAATGATCCAAAATAAATTATAAAAAAAAGAATACTTAGGAGACGCTAATAAAAGAATAAGTGATTAAAAAAAATAGAACATATGGGATGTGAACAATTTTCAGGGATGTGTTGTTTTAATTTGTCTGATTTTTTGCATACTATTCAAGATCAAATAGACAACATTCACCATGTTATTGATAAGTTTTCACAAATGCCTGGATTGTTAAATTGGTTTTCTTTGTTTCATTGGATATGGCCTATAATTGTAGGTCTAATACTGTTATGCATTTGTATTCCTGTTCTCCTAGTTTGTGTGCGGAAGGCAGTTGTTGGTCTTTTAAAGCCAATACAAGCATATGCTACTTTTCAAGAATTAACTTGAAGAAGTAAGTGATTCCTTTTAAACAACTTTGTGAAATAATGTACTGATTCCCCACCTGCATTTGCTGTAAGAAAATAATCATGTATATTGTGATTTTATCCAGAATTATAGCTGCTGGCTGTTGTCTCTTTTGTATTTTATCTCCCTGTTTGGTCCCAGGAGATGGCTGGTTAGCCAGAGACGGGTAAGATTCCTCATGGGAGAAACAACCTAAGACAGGCACAGTCGCAAGGGACCTCAGGTGAGCAACGTGGGGGCCAACTGAGGTGAGGCATAGAACCTCACCCCTCCAGACGAGCGAGACATTGCCTGTGACAAGCTATGTCACAGGCCGAGCCCAGCTAATCATTATTATGGTACCTTCCACAAATACATGCATATGCATTTGCATCAATTAAAACAAAAAAGGGGGAAATGTGGGATTCCCTTATAATTTAAGTATAAAAATCATATGAATAATCATAGCTAACTTGATTGATTATAGTCACTGAATTAGTTTCTCTGATATGACTGCCTTTGCATTATTCACCTTGTGAGAACTTGTTCACTATGTTCCTTGCATGGTTCACCTTGTGGGAGCCTGTTCACTGTATTGGAACTTGTTTGTTGCATGGTGAGCAATAATGTCTTGTGTATTGAAAAGTTGTTAAGAGAAAAAACTTCAAAAGTTCACATCACAAGAAAAAATAATTTGTAACTATGTATGTTGAAGGATGTTAAGTAAACTTACTGTGATAATCATTTCACACACAAAAAAATAATAAGGTAAACAAACAAACAAAAATTATTTATTTTAAACGATTATTTAAAGTTTTCCTATGGTAACTATCCCTGAGTAAAATAAACAGAAAAGATGGTTGAATTTTGTCCAGGGAATAATGATGGTCTTTGAGAATGCCTTTGCTCAAAAAAAAAAAAGCAGCTATTTAAAATTGTAGGTTTTTAAAGAGCTAAAATCAAGTTTAAGTGGCTATGTGTCTGAGAAGATAATTTTCTTTAATAAACAACAAACACACACACACAATTATAAGTAGGTCCTGATGCTTATGGGATGTGTTAGATAATAATACCTCCTGAAGGTTGAAAATAGCAAAAAATTCATGCCTCTTAAGTTTGTCAACGTATATCCCAATAAAGAGAAAATCCTAGAAAAAAAGTATCTTCATAAAAAATAATACATCATGTTAATTTTTCTTATATGTTTTGACAATGTCTGTGTTTTTATGATGCCATGCCCATAAATAAGAAAAAAAGTAAACTGACGACACACAATGGCAACAGTCAGAATATTTATAAAAGAGTTTACTACACATGGTAACTTGAAACAGACACACCTTTAAACCTGGCTCTCCTCAACTCAGATCACTTGAAAACAAAGGACCATATAAGAATTCTATAAAGTGGAATCTGGTTGTGTATCCATCGTAAGAAGGAGATAACATGAGACAAAGTCACTTGATTTGAATGTCTCTCATGAAATAAATTCTTAATTAGAACACTCTTTAGCTGAAGGTTTGATAAAAAAACTCTTCACGTGGTGCTTCTTTAGCCAGACAGCAAACTGTTATGATTTAAGAATTAGTTTCACTTTGTGGTTCCAGGAGGCTACATCACTTTACTCCGGTGAGACTCAAACTTTAAGTGAGAGAAGTATGATTTATACATCCAAACATCCATTTTGGGAATAGCCTCCAAAATAAAATGTTATTCTTTTTGTAGTTAGAGCTACTATAAACAATGAAGTAGGAGGCCACATGAGAACATTAGAAAAGGAAATGTGGGCGCCATCTGAACATCTGGGGCTGTTTTTTATCTTGGCTTGAGGAAAGCTCCATGTTAAAACCTCAAGCAATATTTTACTATCATTCTTCATCCAGCCTCAATTAAATAGGACGTAGTTTTATACCTTTGGTGGTTTTGAGGTTTTGGCACAACCTCACATTTGGGGTTGGAGCCTTGTCTAATGTTACAGCTGTTTTCAATAGAGACACTGAAAGCTAGAGGAAATGTACTAAGTTTACTGCTTTACTGAGTGTTGTTGATTTTTTACTTTTTCTAGCACTTGCTTTAGGGTGACCTGCTCTAGATTAATCCAAAACCATTCTTTCAATACATTGAGTTTCCTGTCAAAGATTTTAAGTGTTGTCTATGCATGTAGTAGTCCCTTTACTCAGGCAAAAATACATTTGATGAGTAACTTTGGTCATGACAACCTTTAAAGAGTTAGAATGACAAATTTTAGTAGGTCTTTCAAAAATGATAATGATAGCTACTGATTTAATGTATGTATTACCAAACAAGCAAGTTCTGATCTCTTACATCTCCCCCAATCTTAATCTAATATCAGAGGACATTTTCTTGATTGAAAAAGCAGTAATCACAACCAATCATAGGTTACCAATTTCAAGAAATGTAGCTTATTTTTTAAACCTAAGCAATAAAAACCCACATTGGGATTTAAATAAAGTCCAAAGATTAGTGACAGCAATAATGGTGATAAAAACTGAATAAAGTGATTTGATTTTTTATTAAAATTTCAAAGCACTTCTATGCATGGTGTTTATTTTGTCATCTGTGAAGCAGGCTATGAAGGATTATTAAGCATTTTGGAAAACAAGAAAAATGAAGTCCAAGGAAATTAAATATCATGTGTGAGATGACACTTCTATGAAGTGGAAAATCCCAGTTTCTTGGACTTGGCTCTGCAGTCTTTTCTGTCAGCAGTTTTCTTTACTAGTTACTCTTATGACTAGAAGAATGATCTGGACACCTTTGTACCAGACCTTTCTGGAAAATACATTAATGAATTTGTAAGGAATTTCTGAACATAGTGTTATTCAGGGACTCAATTAGAGTGTGATATTTTGCAGCCCCTGTCATCTAATGAACAAAACTATACCTGGCAAAGGACTTAACATTATGTACTAATCATAAAAACTCATTTTGAATTTCATTCTGCTAGTCCATGCATACGTAATCTGAGAAACATGACAAAATTATTGTTGAAACACAATAGGGGCAACTGTTTAAGGGCACGAAATGTCCTGGGAGTTTAATGCTAACAGTTTCACCAGAACTCTCTTATTTCTTCAAGAGAAATTCTTTATTAGCCATCTCTAGCTACTCACTCATTCAGTCTATAAATAAAAATGATATCTAAAAGAATGCTGGCAAAAATTTTTGCAATTATGAATTTTCATGAAATGCCAGTGTTATTCTTCATTTATCTATATCAGATAATGATTCTTTATCAGATTACTGCTACAAGGAGGGTCAGAAAAATACCACGGTACCCTAAATATTTTTTGTTCACTGAATTCCTAGCCCAAGCTGAGATGAACCAATATATTTGTTCGACAATAATCTCTCAAATGAAATTAATTTTGTTCAAATGGTCTCCTTACCTGAACAATGGTAACATCAGTATTAATGTGACACAATGTAAAATGGAAGTTGTAGTTGAAATACCATGACAATACATGCCACATTCCAAAGAGGGGTGCAAGGACATGATTCTAGAAGTGTCTGTCAACTAATAATGACTTTTAAACTCTTCATCCTCACTGAGGAGATAAGAGGTTGAGATGATTAGAGACAGTGATATTTTGGCAGAGAGATACTGGCACATTGCCTTACACAGCATCTATAGAGGAGAGTTTCAGGACGGCCTGTCTCTCATCTCAAGCAATAGAAAGGGGCTTAAATGGGAACTCTCAAAGCATCCTGTATGGTTCCATTCTATTTTGTGGGACAACATGGACTGATACCTGACATACAACAAAGAAATCTGGAGGTAAACTGTGTGTAATTAATCAGTTGCTTTTCTGATGGAGAAAAGGAACAGCAGTTATTGCCCAAGAAATGGCCTGAGCTCACAAATTTTTCAGGGTTTTGGGGTAGTGAAAGCATGAGAATTACCTTGGGCATATATGCATAAAAAAAGGAGGAAGGAAAAAAATGAGGGAGGAAGGAAAGAAAGGAAGGAAGAGAAAAGGAAAGGAAAGAAAAGAAGGAAGGAAGGAAGAAAGAAAGGGAGGGAGGGAGGGAGGAAGACAGCATTCCGTGTTTTTGAACATATCCAAGTTCTCAGCAAAAAGAAGGTAGACATGATGACAGATGCGTAGGATCTGTGAAAGGAATCACAAGGGAAAAGTTAGAATGGAGATGAGTTCACCAGAGTTTATGGAACCTCAGTTGAGTGATAAGTGATGGAGTTTTCTACAGTTAGCTTAAATTTCTGCCAAATTCAGACGATGGTAGATCTCCACAATGACATCAGTCAATAGAAACTATCCAGGTTTCATTTCCTCTTTTCTCTCTCACCCTCCAATCATAAAGGGGGCCTAAAACTATAATTAACAAGATAGAGAAAGAAGAAGAGAGGTATTTAATGGAAATGGGAAAAGTAACTACATACTTCTTTCTCCAAGTTTCAGATTCTTATTGATAGTAAGCAAGTGGGAGAGACGTTTTAACTTGAAAGCAAGATCTAAGCTTTTACTATTACTCAGTTCTAAACAATTGGTTACTAAACTAAGACTATGCTATATGAACTGAAGAGAATGGAGAGTAGTTTTCATTACTTAAGATAAACCAGAAAATTCATTAGGACCTGCCTTATTTGTCATTCAGGAACAGTGGAAAGCTTAGACCCTCAGAGTAAATTTAAAGGACCTGTAGGAAGTATGTTAGCCTCTAATGATCTTCCACGGAGTCTTCCATGTTCAATATTACAGTAGACTGTTGTAAAGCCAACAATAATGATCACTAAGAATATGGCAAAGTTACCTGAATGCCTACAATGTAATTCATGATTTTTTAACTTACCTTCTAACTCTAAGCTCCAGCTTAAGCTTTTAGACTCAGACATCTCTTTTCTTTTGATATCTTTTATCCACTTCTGTTCTCAAGTTTCCATTCTGTTTCTAAAAATATTCTAATATAAATTAAGAGGTTTTGTTTTTCCTACCCAGTTGAGAACATTTTGAACCATATTACAGGAAAATAGTAGTCTGAACAGCTTTTAACTACAGCATTAAGTACCTGCATTTCCCTCTCTTTTATGAAAGAACAAGTAGTGAGAGAACAACACATGGGAAATTAATAACAGAATGGTAGCTGAAGTAGGTTAGACATGTTCCTGTTTTGGCTGTGCTTTCAAGCTAATGATGAAAGAGCAGCAAAGTTATGCAGTAATGGCTTTCCCCCCTACTGTTTCCCAAAACTGCGCTCATTAAATCCACAGCCTTCTATGCTCCTTTAATAATCAGCTATATAGTTAGGAGCAATATGAAAGCACTTCCATGTTTTCTAGTAACTAAGAATCCCTGCTATCTATAATTACAGTCAATACTTGGACAAAAGGGGAAAGACTTCATTTTCTTAATGTTTTCATGCATGGAGAAACAATCAAGTTTTACTTTTTACTTGTAATTGCATTGACTGGCCCTAGCTGGGTTTACTTTTCCAAATTATAAGCAAGCCAGGCCATTGATGTGTTATAGTCTGTAAACACCTAGTTGTTATTTTATTTTCTATACTCCTAATGGCACTGATAAGCATTGCCTAAGTCACATTTATCTTTGGCTCTCACTCCTTCAAGGGATAGAACAATTCTATTCACTGACCTTAAATCTTGATTAAGTTTTGGCTGGAAACTAATAAAGCTGAAAACTGGAAAATGGAATAGTGCATTATTGATGGAATCTTGCCTTAAGAAGCAGTGGGAGAAGCAATAATAAATGTTATTTTATTCAAGATTGTGCTAAGCTAATGGGTCTGATTTTGTCAAGTTACAAATGGAATGCAGGGAGGTTGAACACAGAGTATTCACAGAGTGAACAACAGCGTGGAAGGAATGGGGGTGGTGAGGTCTCAAAAGATTTTATTTTCAGGTCTTGTAAACTAATCTTATTGAATGACAAGTACTCAGCCATTCCAAACTTGGCACTGATATCAAGTTTATGTCATGTCTAATGTGTGACGATGCTGAATCTTAACTATTTTATCCTATAACTTCAAATGGAAGAAGATACCATATTTTGATATATGATAAAATAATTTTTTTCATAGACATTAGTTATTGCATCAGGTATGTTTGAGGGAATTCTATTCATGAGTATTAACTATTTTCTTGTATATTATATTGATTTCTCCACCATGTTGCATAAAATATTGAAAGAGGCTGCTTCAAATCTCCCACTGCAATTTCTTCTCATGGATCTGTCATTTTTTGCCTTATACATTTTGTGGCTATGTTATTTGGTACATACCCATTTTTAAAGTTTATATCTCCCTTATGCATGGTTATCATTTGGAATTCCTCTTCTTACCACTAATATTTTGTCTGCATTAAAGCTTAGTTCATCTGATGTTAACATGCTGTACAATGTTTCTTTTTCCTTCAGCTTAAGTTCTATTCATTTTGTATCAGTATGTTCACATATGCCTTTTGTAACCAACCCACAGTTAGATTTTTTAAACTTTAAAGGTGTTTGTGTTTAAATGGAACATTCAATAGTTACATTTTTTTATAATTACCAACATATTTGGTTTTATATCTACTATTTTATTTTTATGCTTTGTAGCCCCCCTCTCCTGTTTCTTTGACTATCCTCTCTTGGTTTGTCTGAGGTTGGGTGAATAGTTTTGTTATTTCATTTTCCCTTTAATGATTGACTATCATTAGCACAATTTTATGTATGAGGAAACTGATTAATAGGAAAGGTCATCCAAAGGAAAAGTCACGATTTGAAGACCTGTTGAGTGCCTCCAGGAACCATGCTTTTCTCCATTATGCTGCTGATCCAGAAACCAAGCTGAGATCATCATTAATCCTGCATGTTTGAC
Source organism: Smutsia gigantea (assembly GCA_032199065.1). Lineage (NCBI taxonomy): Eukaryota > Metazoa > Chordata > Mammalia > Pholidota > Manidae > Smutsia > Smutsia gigantea. Next base: position 23,707 of record JAVSCE010005203.1, read on the forward strand.
AGAGTGTTATAGCTGTAAGAGTATGATTTTAATCTGAATTCCTTCACTTAAATCTGTTTTTGTTTCTATGTTGTCATTTCAGACTCCACACCCCCGATCCAGCATTAGGAGAGAGGCATGAAAATGTTAGTATAATATAGTAAACTGTGAATTCCAGATGACCCTCACCAATCTTTTCAAGAAACACATGTGGAAAGCCGTAACAGTGAAATAAACTATCTTCCCATCTTTCCACAAGCTTAAAAACAAAACAAGGTTTATGTATTATTAATTCCCAAGAATCTATGTTTGGCTCTGTGAATGAAAGCACACAGAGGAGGTATCAGAAAGTTGTTTGTATGCTGCCATTTATCTCTGATTTAAGATATTTCAAGGATTTTTTTCAATTTACCAGTTTTGTTAAACATTCTTAACTGAGCTTCTTGGTTTGGATGTATTTGTTTATAGCAATAAGACAGGGGTTCGATGTTAGTAAAGCAAAATCAACACATAGGCTCCTATTTGGTTGCCATAAATAATTGATAATAAAAATGTTTTAATTACACGAAGTGCCTATTTTATATCACTTCTCCTGAATTTTAAACAGATCACCTAATTATAATACAATATCAGAACAATTTGGCTGATTTGCCTTTCTAATATTTACAGTTCATATTTCATTTGGCTTTTCTCTTTGCTGAGGCTCATTTCCTTAACTTCGAAGTTATTATTTATGAAAAGCAATAAAACTTGCTTTAGAGAGTATAGATTCCCAAACAGAATCATTAGCACTCAAGAAACCTTCTAGAATCAAAGAATGATATAGTCACAATAACTTGGACATAAAATCAAATACAGTTTATAGACAACTGATCTAAAAAGCCTATGTGTGTCTGTGTGTGCAAGTGTTATTGGTGTCTTCCTCAATGGGGAAACTAAATTAAAGTAGATTCAATCTTAGAATGGCTTTGACTGCTTTTTACTTATTTGTGTTTGTTTTCATTTTAAATTAGTAAATGCAGTAGACTTAACACAGAATAAAAGTACTGAAAAGAGTGTCTTTCATAGCAAACTGCCATTCAATTCGTTCTTTTTGTGCAGAACATTTGCAATATGATGGGACTTGTTAATATCTTTGGATTCCTTCCTGGGAGTCATGTATATTATAAATGCAGATTGGTTTGGATTTTTGACTCAACAAATACCAACATTATTCCATTGATTCAATTATACCAGAAAACATTTTCCTGGTAAAGCTGGCTTTCTGGTTCTTCTTTTAAAATCTGGGATTAATTCCAATGCTATTTAAGAATCTCTCAGGAAGATGAAAGAGGGAGAAGGGACATGGCAGGGCCTACAGACACATAATAAAAAGTGATTTCTCACATCAAATCTTATACAGCAAAGGGAGAATTATTACTTAAGGGGTTTCTATTCCCCCCAGATTTTCTCAAGTGCCACTTTTGGTGTTAAAAATTAACTTAAAAAGCATAAAATAATAGTAACCATATCACTTTATAATCACATATCATTTCTACCAAATATAATATTATGCATATTAATCACTGTCTTTTCCAGGCCAAGTTCTCTCTGCCATTTGTTTATTTTCAAAGGCAAGTCATCCTTTAAATTAGAGAAATGGTCTTCTACAGAGAATATTTAAAATTCTGGAAGGTAGATGTTTGTCTTTCTATTCTTTATATCAATAACAATGCCTTTTTTCCTAGTAAGTAATCTATGATCTGTAGCATTAGTTTAACTGAAGTTAGAGACACAGGTTCCAAGTAAACATTTCAAAAAATGGGCTCAAATTCATACCACTTTGTGACAGTATGTATGGTCAATTTCTAAATTTCAACCTGGAATTCCATATTTCTAGTCTAGATTGCTCAGGTTGGGTTATACAACTCTCCTGTGTGAGGCCAGAGTACTTTCAATGTCTTCATTTCATAGCCTGCTTCCCATTGCATTCCACTGCCTCTGTGCTGTCTCACAAGTATAAGCTATAATCTCCTTGGCTGCAGAGTTTGTGTCCCATTTACACGTGTTCCAGGTACAATTTATAGTTACAAAATAGCAGAAACTCAATATTTGTTAAATAAATGAATTGTATATTTTTAAGGGAAGTTAATAAGTTTCTGTTTAGGGTGTTGACACATTCAGTTGAGTCTTTGGACTTCTACATCAATAATACTGTGCAATAGTATTGTTCCAAACAATGAACCTAAGTCTTGTAAGATTCTGAGATGTTGTAAGAACAGCTGTATAAAATAATATACTTAAAGTAAATAGCTAGTACAATATCTTGAACATAGTGGTCATAGATGATAGGAACACAAGCACACTGTACATGCAGTTTGTATATGTAGAGAAACGATTCATACGACTGAGTAGCTCCTTTGCCAAAATCACATTCATCAGCAAAGTGGTTATAACAACACTGACATAACTAAACATACGTAAAAATCTTCAAGTAAGACTGACTTTAAGAAATTTGCAAAGACATGCTTCACATAATAAAATATACATATTTTTAATTCAAAAAACTATTAAGTAATTAGAGATACACCAACTGCTTGAACTTGTAGTGGATGCTAAAGGAAAAATATGTCATGCTCTCAAAGTGTTTATAATCACAGGCGCCTTATTCAAAACCAATAAACAAGAGTTAAACATTAAATGCTGATAATAAACACTAAAGATATTCTGAAAGAGAGGATGTGAGGTTTGGAGGATCCAAAAAAGGCTCTATGGAAGAAATAGAATATAATTTCAGTCTAAAAGAAAGGATGCAACTCAGATAACCCTAAAGAAGTTGGATGGCATTCCTTGATGGGGAAAATGGTTGAGCTCAAACACTGGTCACATCCTAAAGACAAAAGTTATAGATACGTAAAACTTTAAATAATATTGTGCATCTGGCAGTGGGAGAGGGCAGAGGTAGGGAATTTTATGTAGTTCACACAGGACATAGAATAACAGAGATGTTCTAAGATCTTGAAGAACTAGGTGACCTGAGGAAACTAGTGTGTCTTAGGATGGTTGTTATGGAAACGGTCAGGAGGATATTTGTGGAGGTGATGAAACTGCATCAGAGAGATATTGCTGCAGCCACTTTGTATTTCAGTATTGAACCCCTGAGCCAGAATGAAAGGATAAATAATAATTAAATTGGTCTAAACTTCAATGGAATAAATAAAAATATTAATATGAATATCCAAGATGAAAAGCAGGAATGATTAGGTAACTTCAAGGTTTTAGGCTGAAAGATTGATGAAATGACTATTTTTACAAAAAAAAAAAGATCATGAGCTACAAAGATAGAGGTGTCTGGAAGGCAAACAGTTCTTTCAGTTTAGCCTCTTTTATTTCAGCTTAAATAAAGAGGATTCTTTTTATTATTTGTATGCTTCATTTCCAAATACCACATCCCAGTCAGGAAGATGAGCTCATAGGGGCCCAGATCAGAAGCCTGACTTCACTTTTCAAGTACTTTCCTATGTTCCACATTCAAGATTTTTAATATTTAATTTCTAGTCCTACGAAGAAATTCCTTAAGGTAAGCAACATCAAAGCTACCATATTTAAAGAGATGCTTATATAAATAATCAGATAAATTATATATATTTTCTCAGGGCTTGATTCCTACATCAAATAATAATGGCCAGATGAGAAGAATCTGACAAGTCTGAGACAAGTAGACTTGTGGCAGAAGACTGAAACAGGAAAAGCAAAGGCTGGCTCGTGAATATTGAGCTATTAACACTAAAACAAAGACAAATAAATTTGAACGACAGTGTTCTTACATCCTAGTTCTAAATTGCACGGGACTTAAAATCAAGCCCATGAGAATGGAGATTGTAGGGAAAAAAAGGAAAGAACTATGAAATTTGAATCACACTTAAAAAAGAAAAAGCCTTAAAAGTCGATTTTAACATTGATATTATTAGAGAAAAATACTGGTATTAGTAGGATAAAGTAGGTGGTAAAAAATATGGATCCTGGAATCAGAGTGCCTGATTTGAATTCTGGTCTTGAAAGTCACCAGTTCTGTGACCCTGGTCAACTTACACAGCCTCTCCAATCTCTGTTTTTCCTTCTTTGGAATGAGCATAATAATTTCACTTTTGTGATATGCATGTCATACATATGAAGGAATTCCCTCCATACAGTGCTCTTGACACAAAAGGCCTAACACATAATACGTGCTCAATTTTGAAACACTTTTAAAGGAGGAGCTTTAAATTTGTAAAAATTTCTCAAATAGGAAATGAATGACTTCTTTGGTAATTTAAACTTTTGTATGTATTTACCACATACATTAAATTTAATTTTTGATAGACTGTCTTAAGTCTGACATTTTATTTTTTGTTTTCTGTTTGTTCTTTTTGTTTCTTTTCCTTTTCCTGCATTCCTGTGAGCTAAGTGGAGTTTTTTAGATTTCCAACTTGATTTTTTTATAATATGTTTGTGTGTTATTTTTTATACGATTTTTAGTGTTTGCTCTAGGTATTCCATTATATATACGTAGTTTATCTCTACTGGCATCAACATTTTACCAGTTCAAGTGACATGTAGAAACCCCTTATGTCCCTTTCCACCTTCCCGTTTATAATTGTCTTAAATATTTTCTCTCTATTAATTGAGAACCTCACCAAAGAATGTTATAATTTTTGTTCCAACTACCATCCATAATTTGGAAAGCCCAAGAAGACAAGGAAAGTCTATTGTATTTTTCCATGTATTTTCCAATGTATTTTTGCTCTATTGTTCTTTTTTACTTCCTGATGTTTTGAGATCTTTATTTTTGTCCATGTCCTTTAGGTTTAGACAACTTCTTTCAGGCATTCTTTTAAGATAGATTTATTGGTGATAAATTCTCTTTGTTTTCTTCAATTGAGAATATCTTGATTTCCTCTTCACCCTGAAGTCATTTTCTTTGTATATAGAATTTTGATGGTTCTCTTCTTTCAAGACTTTTAAATGTAGTGCTATTTCCAACCTGTCTCCATGGTGTATTATGAAAACTGTGCTGTCATTTGAAGAGTTTTTTCCCCTACAGGTAAGATGTCATTTCTCACTGCTTTTTTATCACTAGGTTTCATAAGTTTGACTATGATATATCTTGGCATGTATTTTCTTGTCCTTTTTTAGTTTATCCTGTTTGGCGGTTGCTCAGGTTCTTGAATCTGTGGGTTTAGACTTTTTGCCAAGTTTAAGAAATTTTCAGTTGTTTCCTTTTTGAATATTCTTTCATCCCATCCCTCTTTCTTCTCTCCTTCTGGAACATTTAGGATGCAAATGCTGAATCTTTTGTTTATGGTTCCACAGGTCCTTCAGGTTTTGTTTTACTTTTTCTCTATCACTTTTCTCTGTTGCTTAAACTGAGTAATATTTATTGTCCTACATTCAACTTCACTGGTTGTTTTCTCTGTTTTCTTCATTCTGATGTTGAGCACATCCCTTGAGGTTGTTGTTATACTTTTATTTCTGAAACTTCCATTTGGTTCTTCTTTGTATATTCTATTTCTTTTCTGAGAATTTCTGTATTTTTGCTAAAATTCCATTTTTTTCTTCATTTGTTTCAAATGTGTTTGTAATTGCTCATTGAACCAATTCTATAATAGTTGCTTTAACATCCTTTTCCAGTGATTCTAACAGCTGTATAATTTCTTTGACTGACTTTTCTCATTCTAGTTTAGATTTTTCTGGTTCTTGGTATGAGGGGTGTTTTCAAATAAAAACTGGACATTTGGGGTATTATTTTATGAGACTCTGGGTCTTATTTGAATATTTTATTTTGGCATCCTTCCTCTGACACTGCCATACCAAGGAAAGAGGGATGCCCTCTCATTTCTGCAAGATGGAAAAAGGGATGGAAATACAGGCTCCCTACTTAGGCTCTACTGATACTACATGGCTATACTGATCCTGTAAGGATATGGCTTCACTACTGCTGGGTCATCCTGAAAGTTCTGAATCTCCATTAGACCTCCTCTTACACTGCCCGAGCAGGGAGGGAGCAGGACACTTCATCACTATTGACACCATGGAAAAGAGGCCTTGTTTAACACCTGGCAGAAGCTAAATGCCCCAGTCTCTACTAAGCCTTCTCTAACACCACCCAATAGAGCATTGGGGCACCTCATTATAGCCTGACAAGGGTAGAAGTCTAGACTCTTCACTCAGCCTTTGCTGGTGGGGGCAGCAGTGGGGTCATGGTTTATCTGTAGTATTTAACTAGAGTGGAGCAGTTGTTTTCTATCTTACTAGATTGCTCTTTTCCTGGTCTTTTAGCAAGAGAGAATAGGCATTTGTTAGGGTTTTGTTTTGTCTGTGCCCACTGGTGTTTCCAGGTTGCTGGCTATGCCAACACTCAGCCCGGGACTGATATGGCAAAAAGAAAACCCAAGGAACACACTACCTGTCATTTCTCAGATCCTGAGGTCTCCAGCCACTCTGTCCCTTCTTCTCTTATCTGCCTGAACATGGCCCTGAATCTAATACACAAGGACACCAGCATAGCCTGATACAGGATGAGAGGCCAACTGGATAACTCACATGTCCTGAATATGTAAGTGAGGCCATCTTGGACTTTCCAAACAAGTCGACCTTCCAGTAAATGTAGCTGCATGAGCCCAGTGAATCCTACAAGGAACTACCCAGTAAACTGACAGGATCTTAAGAAATAACAACGAATTATTTTAAGCCATTAAGTTTTGGGAAGGTTTGTTATGGAGATAACTGATACAGTCATACTAAAATAACACTCATAACGTTGTGGTGTCTGGTATTCAGAAATTCTACCAGTTTGGGAAGTAGAAAGAGTTGTGACTTTGTCAGGTTAAGCTGGATATTCTTTATGTTTTTACAGAAATCCCAGGAAGTTGAGAGGAAGCATCACATTTAAAAATTTTTTGGGCAAAGCTTCATTGCAGCGCCTGTCCCTTCATTCCTTTTTTTCCCTCTTAAAAACAGACCCTTTCTGATCAGCCAAAGGATCCCTACTGTTGTAAACTCTCCGCAAACTCCTATACCCCATGTATACAAATATACAGCCTTCCTAAGAACAAAAAGAAACTGGAGGGCGACCAGAAAGGCTCGTCTTCTTAGGGTATCCTAGGGATGGGCTCATCTGAGGAAGCAGCAAAAAACAGAAAGCCCTAGTTTGGGACCTGGATGGGGCAGTGGAGGAAAGAATACACCTAAAAGGAGAGTCCACAGAGCTCTTAGACGCTGTAGGGTCCTCATGCAGATGAGCCCCTGATGCAAGCGTACCATGTGCTTGTTATTTCTACTTATAAGAAGAGGAAGAATTGCTCACCTCTTACATGGGACATTATCTGTTATAAGCCCTTGAGTCTCATTGGTACTTAGCATAGGAATTGCCACTAAATGAGCTGTAGGAATTAATGGCCCTCCAAGTGCTCAGAAATTTCATCCTTTTACTAACAGTTAGTAATATAATACAAAGCAATGACAAATACTGATGAAGTGAAGAACATATTGTACAGATTATTAAGTTTTTCTGGTATCCAGAAATCTTATGAATTACTGTAGTAATAAAAGCCAACGTGGCATATGGTACATGGCATATTTTTAAATGTTACACATTTGAATTTTGGGCAAAAGATCGTTGCAGTGCCTGTTTCTTCATCCCATTTGTCTTTTTTATTTTTTCCTTGAAAACAGATCCTCTCTCAGTAGCTGAAGAATGCCAACTGCAAGATGTCAATACAATGACACATTAATTGGCATCCTTTGTAAAATATCTCAGTTTAATTAACAGAACAGGGGTATACATTAAAGTTATAATAAAAGGCTCTATGTTTGTTATATAAATATACATATCACAAAAACACACACATACATGTAAACGTATATGTGGATATGCCAGTTTATTATATATGTTCTAAGGGACAGAACAGTGATTATTATTTTAGTTTTCTTTGGGTGCATGAAAAACCATGACAAAACCTGATGACTTAAAACAAACAAAAAAAGCTATTATTTCTCATGATTCCACAGGCTAGCTGGACAGTTTATCTGGTCTGTGCCAGCTCATCTGATATTTGTGGCTAACAGGAGTCTCAGCTGGTGTTAGATAGCATAGGATGGTCTCACCATTGTTGGAAGGCTCATTAATCTAGGGACTCTCAGCTGTGATGGCTCATTTCTGTTCCATATAATCTATTATTCTCTAATAAGCTGTCCCGAACTTCTTCACACTGTAGTCTCTGATCCAAGAGTAGCAGAAAGGGTAAGCCCCAGTTCTGAAGAACATTTGAGGCGTCTGTTTTCCTCACATTTGTCAATATGCTATAATCAGAGCAAATCACATGGCCAAAGCTTGATTGATTCAAGGGCCTGAGAAATAGATTCCACCTCTTAATCATGCCATAAAATCCAATATTTACAATAACTTTGTGAGTCAGGCATTTTTAAGACACTATTTTATAGCTAGTAAAAAGCATAGCTGGGAATCTAAATCAATTCTATGTTTTTAAACCCATGATCTTAGTCTTTATGCTATATTGATAGCTAGTATGTGAAGAATAACAATGCGGATAACAAGATTCAGTGATTTCCCCCACAATGAGTCAGGAGCAGATAAATAAGTGATAGGCAGTATGTTAGCAGCTTTTCATTCTACAAAAGTTGTCCTCTGGATATATACCCAGAAGTGGGATTGCTGTATCATATGGTCGTTCTGTTTAATTACTTGAAGAACCTCTATACTGTTCTTCCATAGCGGCTGTACAGTTTACATTTCCACAAAATTTCCACAAAGGGTTCCCTTTTCTCCATGTGCGAGCCAGTATTTGTTATCTCCTGTCTTTTTGATAATAGACATCCTAACAGTATGAGGTGATAACTCACTGGGGCTGGGTATATATCTGCAGGAAACAAAACCACAGATATCTGTACTACAATGTCCACTGCAGCATTATTCATGAAAGCCAAGGTTTGGAACCAACCTAAGTGTCCACTAGTGTATGAATGGAAAATGAAAATGCGAGACACACACACACACACACACACACACACACACACACACACACACACACACCACAGCAGAATATTATACAGCCTTAAAAAAGGAGGCAACTCGGTCATTTGCAACAACATGAATGAATCTGGAGGGCATTAGGTTAAGTGAAATAAGCCAGACCAAGAAAGACAAATACTGCATGGTATCACTTTTATGTGAAAACTAAAAAAAGGAGAGTTGAATTCATAGAGATAGAAAGTAGAATGGTGGTTGCCACAAGGTGGGGAAACAGAGAGAGACTGGTAATGGAAAAAATTTCAGTTATAAGATAAACAGTTCTGAGGATTTACTGTATAACATGGTGACTATACTTGATAACATTATTGCACAATTGAAATTTGCTAAGAAAGTATAACTTAAGTGTTCTCACCAAGAAAAAAAAAAGGGTAAATATGTGAGGTAATGGATGCTTATTTAAATTCAGGAAAGATCCTTTCACATAAATTAAGGCATAATGAACACTTTCAATATCTTACAATTTTATCTGTCAACTAAAACCTAATGAAGTTTAAAAAAAATACACACTCTCTTCAGTTGAGTGGGGATTTCTTAAAGAAATGCAGATGAGATGAAGTGATAAGAAAAGAAGAACACAGTTACCTATAAGGTCAGATCAAGACTTTCAGACAATATATTTAGAGGTATTTCATCTTTAAAACAAACTGAAACACTGTGATCAACTGTTGACCCAAGTATCTGGTGCCCAATTCTCAGCGTTGGCAAATATGTTACCACAGTTTTCCCTGAGTCCCTTGGCATTTTGAATGAGGATGGAAGGACATCTGGTTGGACTTCTTGCTTATTTAGTGAAATTAAAAGATGTGTGAAGATTGATCTTCCCAATCATAATTTTTAGTACATTTTAGTAACTTTAAGTAGAAGACTCCTACCTCAATCTGACCATGTCACTTGAAAATACAAAACTTAACTCTCCTAAAAACAAATTTAAGGAAAAAGAGAAGAGAGGTAGATTAAATAGAAAGCAAGGGGAAAAAATTAGGACAAATGAACAGATAATCAGAGAGCCAAAATGGCATTAAATAACCCATGAACTCTTAGGATATCCCTCCTTGATTTTAAAGGTACTTAAAAATAACTGTAGGATAGGTGATAACACATGAAAGTAAGATGTTTAAAAATGTAGAATTTTCCCTTGAGCAGTTTCATTAAATAAGATGAAACAGAAAAATTCATTAATAGTAGCTTTAGGTAATAAATTATCATATAACATTCACCAGCCATGGCATCCACAATTGTTAATTGAAGGTCATCAATTTTTTTATTAAGGTATTATTGATATACACTCTTATGAAGGTTTCACATGAAAAAACAATGTGGTTACTACATTTACCCATACTATCAAGTCCCCACCCATACCCCAATGCAGTCACGGTCCATCAGTGTAGTAAGATGTCACAGATTCACTATTTGCCTTCTCTGTGCTACACTGTTTTCCCTGTGACCCCCCACACCATGTGTACTAAACATAATATCCCTCAATCCCCTTCTCCCACCTTCCCCACCTGCCCTCCCTTTGGTACCCACTAGTTCCTTCTTGAAGTCTCTTGAGTTTGCTGCTATTTTGTTCCCTCAGTTTTGCTTCATTGTTATACTCCACAAATGAGGGAAATCATTTGGCACTTATCTTTCTCCGTCTGGCTTATTTCACTGAGCATAATATCCTCCTGCTCCACCCATGTTGTTGCAAATGTTAGGATTTGTTTCTTTCTTATAGCTGAATAGTATTCCACTGTGTATATGTACCACCTCTTCTTTATCCATTCATCTCCCGATGGACACTAAGGTTGCTTCCATATCTTGGCTATTGTAAATAGTGCTGTGATAAACATAGGGGTGTATATGTCTTTTTGAATCTGAGAAGTTGTATTCTTTGGGTAAATTCCAAGGAGTGGGATTCCCGGGTCAAATGGTATTTCTGTTTTTAGTTTTGTGAGGAACCTCCATATTGCTTTCCACAATGGTTGAACTAGCTTACAATCCCACCAGCAGTGTAGGAGGGTTCCCCTTTCTCCACATCCTCTCCAGCATTTGTTGTTCTTAGTCTTTTCTATGCTGGCCATCCTTACTGTACAGAGGTGATATCTCATTGTGGTTTTAATTTGCATTTCCCTGACGATGAGGTTGATGACAGGGACACCTACACCACCCACGCCGGGGCCAAGCTCCCCATCAAATGGACGGCGCCCGAGAGCCTGGCTTACAACAAGTTCTCCATCAAGTCCGACGTCTGGGCCTTTGGAGTATTGCTTTGGGAAATTGTTACCTACGGGATGTCACCTTACCTGGGAATCGACCTGTCCCAGGTGTATGAGCTGCTAGAGAAGGAATATCACATGGAGCGCCCGGAAGGCTGTCCAGAGAAGGTCTACGGACTTATGCGAGCATGTTGGCAGTGGAATCCCTCTGACCAGCCCTCCTTTGCTGAAATCCACCAAGCCTTTGAAACAAAGTTCCAGGAATCCAGCATATCACAGCATCTCTTCATGTGTCTGTTGGCCATCTGAATGTCTTCTTTAGAGAACTGTCTCTTCATCTCCCCTGCCTATTTTTAATCAGGTTGTTTGCTTTTTGAGTGTTGAGGCGTATAAGTTCTTTATATATTTTGGATGTTAACCCCTTGTCGAATATGTCATTTACAAATATATTCTACCACACTGTAGGATGCCTTTTTGTTCTGTTGATGATGTTCTTTGCCAAAAAGAAACTTTTTAGTTTGATGTAGTCCCATGAGTTCATTTTTGCTTTTGTTTCCTTGCTTGAGGAGATGCGTTCAGGAAGACATTGCTCATGCTTATTTTCAGGAGATTTTTGCCTATGTTGTCTTCTAAGAGTTTTATGGTTTCATGACTTACATTCAGATCCTTGATCCATTTCGAGTTTACTTTTGTGTATGGGGTTAAACAATAATCTTGCATGTAGCTGTCCAGTTTTGCCAAGACCAGCTATGAAGAGGCTGTCATTTCCCCATTGTATGTCCATGGCTCCTTTACCATATATTAAATGACCATAAATGGTTGGGTTTATATCAGGGCTCTCTAGTCTGTTTCATTGGTCTATGGGTCTGTTCTTGTGCCAGTACCAAATTGTCTTGAGTACTGTGGCTTTGTAGTAGAGCTTAAAGTTGGGGAACATAATCTCCCCAGCTTTATTCTTCATTCTCAGGATTGCTTTGGCTATTCGGGGGTCTTTGTGGGTCCATATGAATTTTAGAACAATTTTCTCTAGTTTGTTGAAGAATGCTGTTGGTATTTTGATAGGAATTGCATTGAATCTGTAGATTCTTTTAGGCAGGATGGCCATTTGGACAATATTAATTCTTCCTATCCATGAGCATGGGATGTGTTTCCATTTATTGATATATTCTTTAATTTCTCTCATGAGTGTCTTGTAGTTTTCAGAGTATAGGTCTTTCCTTTCCTTGGTTAGGTTTATTCCTAGGTATTTTATTATTTTTGATGCAACTTTGAATAGAATTGTTTTCCTGATTTCTCTCTCTGCTAGGTCATTGTTAGTGTATAGGATTGCCACAGATTTCTGCCTATTAATTTTGTATCCAGCAACTTTGCTGAATTCAGATATTATATCTAGTAGTTTTGGAGTGGATTCTTTGGGGTTTTTTATGTACAATATCATGTCACCTACAAACAGGTACAGTTTCACTTCTTCTTTGCCAATCTGGATGCCTTTTATTTCTTTGTGTTGTCTGATTGCCGTGGCTAGGACCTCCAGTACTATGTTGAATGGAAGTGGGGAGAGTGGGCATCCTTGCCTTGTTCCCGATCTTAAAGGAAAAGCTTTCAGCTTCTCACTGTTAAGTATAATGTTGGCTGTGGGTTTGTCATTTATGGCCTTTATTATATTGAGATACTTGCCCTCTATACCCATTTTGTTGAGAGTTTTTATCATGAATGGATGTTGAATTTTGTCAAATGCTTTTTCAGCATCTATGGAGATGATCATGTGGTTTTTGCCCTTTTTTTTTGTTGATGTGGATGATGTTGATGGATTTTTGAATGTTGTACCATCCTTGCATCCCCAGAATAAATCCTACTTGATCATGATGGATGATCCTTTTGATGTATTTCTGAATTCAGTTTGCTAATATTTTGTTGAGTATTTTTGCATCTATGTTCATCAGAGATATTGGTCTGTAATTTTCTTTTTTTGTGGTGTCTTTGCCCGGTTTTGGTATTAAAGTGATTCTGGCCTCAGAATGAGTTTGGAAGTATTCCCTCTTCTTCTATTCTTTGGAAAACTTTAAGGGGGATGGGTATTATGTTTTCACTCTGGTTGGTACAATTTCAATCTTTTTGAATTTACTGAGGCTCTTTTTGTGGCCTAGTATATGATCTATTCTTGAAAATGTTCTATGTGCACTTGAGAAGAATGTGTATTCTGCTGCTTTTGGGGGTAGAGTTCTGTAGATATCTGTTAGGTCCATCTGTTCTATTGTGTTGTTCAGTGCCTCTGTCTCCTTACTTATTTTCTGTCTGGTTGATCTGTCCTTCAGAGTGAGTGGAGTGTTGAAGTCTCCTAGAACAAATGCATTGTATTCTATTTCTCCTTTTATTCCTGTTAGTATTTGTTTCACATATGTAGGTACTCCTGTGTTGGGCGAATAGATATTTATAATGGTTATATCTTCTTGTTGGATTGACCCTTTTATCATTATGTATTGTCCTTCTTTGTCTCTTGTGACTTTCTTTGTTTTGAAGTCTATTTAGTCTGATACAAGTACTGCAACTCCTGCTTTTTTCTCCCTATTAGATACATGAAATATCTTTTTCCATCCCTTCACTTTTAGTCTGTGTATGTCTTTGGGTTTAAAGTGAGTCTCTTGTAGGCAGCATATAGATGGGTCTTGCTTTTTTATCCATTCAGTGACTCTGTGTCTTTTGATTGGTGCATTCAGTCCATTTACATTTAGGGTGTTTATCGATAAGTATGTACTTATTGGCATTGCAGACTTTAGATTCATGGTTACCAAAAGTTCAAGATTAACTTCCTTACTATCTAAGAGTCTAACTTTACTCACTTAATGTGCTATTACAAACACAATCTAAAGGTTCTTTTTTGTTGTCGTTGTTGTTCCTTGTTCTTCCTCCTCCATTCTTTACATATTAGGTATCATATTCTGTACTCTTTGTCTATCCTTTAATGACTTTGGGGATAGTTGATATAATTTTGCATTTGCTTAGTAGTTAGCTGTTCTACTTTCTTTACTGTGGTTTTATTACCTCTGGTGACACCTATTAAACCTTAGGAACACTTTCATCTATAGCAGTCCCTCCAAAATACGCTGTAGAGATGGTTGTGGGAGGTAAATTCTGTCAGCTTTTGCTTATCTGGAAGTTGTTTAATCCCTCCTTCAAATTTAAATGATAATCTTGCCGGATGAAGTAATCTTGTTTCAAGGCCCTTCTGCTTCATTGAGTAAAATACATCATGCCACTCCCTTCTAGCCTGTAAGGTATCTGCTGAGAAGTCTGATGATAGCCTGATGGGCTTTCCTTTTTATGTGATCTTATTTCTGTCTCTCGGTGCTTTAAATAGTCTGTCCTTATCCTTGATCTTGGCCATTTTAATTACTGTATGTCTTGGTGTTGTCTTTCTTGGGTCCCTTGTCTTGGGAGATCTGTCCATCTCCATGGCCTGAGAGACTATCTCCTTCCCCAGATTGGGGATGTTTTCAGCAATTACCTCCTCAAAGACATTTTCTATCGCTTTTTCTCTCTCTTCTTCTTCTGGTACCCCTATAATGCAAATATTTTTCCGTTTGGATTGGTCACACAGTTCTCTCAATATTCTTTCATTCTTAGAGACCCTTTTTTCTCTCTGTGCCTCAGCTTCTTTGTATTCCTCTTCTCTAGTTTCTATTTCATTTATTGTCTCCTCCACTGTGTCCAAGCTGCTTTTAATACCCTCCATTGTGTTCATCAGTGATTGGATCTCCGACCTGTATTCATTCCTGAGTTCTTGAATATTTTTCCCTATCTCCATGAGCATGTTAATAATTTTTATTTTGAACTCCCTTTCAGGAAGAGTCTTTGGTCGATGTCATTTAAATCTTTCTCAGGAGTTTTTATTAATAATTTTACTCTGAACCAGGTTCTTTGGTGTTTCATATTTGTATATGATGCTCTCTAGTGCCCCAAATCTCTACTCCCTGGAGCTGCTCAGCCCCTGAAGCAATTTTGGGTTCGCAGGGGAGTGGTATTGGTGTCTTGGGGGAGGAAAGTGCTGTTTCCTGCCCCCGGCTGCTATGCCTGTCTCCACTGCCTGAACCAGTGGGACAAGCACACAGGTATAAGCCTCTATGCTTTGTGTTTGTAGTTGCCGTAGTCAGATCTTCCCTCTGGCTTGTCTAATGCCAGGGCAGGGTTTGCCGGTTTGCAAGCCAGGTGGGGCTGGCTGGGAGAAAGGAGCAGTAGGCTTCATATCATAGAGGGGGTCCTTGGAGCTGTGTAGCCCTCCGGGGAACTGGAGTACCTGAAGATCATCTAAGGAGGAAGATTTCTTTTTCATCCTTAAATATGAGAGTCTGTATAGCAAAGCTCCCAACCTGCTGGGCAGAGTGCACCTGGACAATTTTGTCTACCTGTCCTCTCTCCTGAGTAGTAAGCTGTGCCATCCTTGCCCCTTTAGCAGCCCTCTTGCTAAGGGCTTCCTTCTTAGGAAGTGTCTCAGACTGCCCACCTTTCTTTTGTCCAGAGCAGCTGGATATGGATCCCTGCTTTCCACAGGCGGCTGGAATCTCAGGCTCTCCAGGAATTCTGCCTGTCTTAGTTTTCCAACCCTGTAACCACGAGAGTATCATACAAGCACCATGAATTGTAGGTTTGTGCTCCCAGATCAGATCTCCAGGGTTAGGTATTCAGCAGTCCCAGGCCTCCACTCCATCCCTGCTCCATTTCTCTTCCTCCTGCCAGTGAGCTGGACTGGGGGAAGGGCTTGGGTTCCACTGGGCCACAGCTTTGGCACGTTACCCTGTTCTGTGAGGTCTGCTCTTTTCTCCAGTTTTATGCAGTCTGGCACAATCCTCTTTCCTGTTGCTCTTTCAGGATTAGTTGTATTAATTATATTTTCGTGTTATATGCAGTTTAAGGAGGAAGCCAGTGTCTCACCTCTCACGCTGCCATCTTTAATCCAATTCCTCCATCAATTTTTAGTTTGTATCCAACTTTCCTTTTTCTACCTTGCAGTGTGACTTTTTTTCAATACATATTCATTGGATCAAGGAAGGTAAAGAATGAAAGGATACAATACTTTGTAAGTATAAGATGGGCATATTATTTGTTTTATTCCATTTTTAATATTACAGTCTCACTAGTAAATTTTTTAAAATAGTGACATTTACTGAACATTTATTAGGTGTCAGGCATAGTGTTAAATGTTTTCAGTGCACTACCTTATTAAACCCAAACAAATCTAAAATGAATAATACTATTCCAATTTGATACATACAAAATAAAAGCTTAGAGAGATAAATGGCCTACCCTAGCCCACAGCTATCGAGGAAAGGTAAAAAGGTAAGGAAATTAGCCCAGCTTTTTTTAGTACAAGTTCACTCCAGATATATATTTAACATCTTCGATTTAAAGAATATTGTTTCATTTCATTCTAAATTCCTTCCTTCGACCTAGATACATTAGTTCCATAACAGTAGGCATGAGCATCATCTTACTTGATTCTCAATTGTTCTTTGTGTGTTTGTTTTGTGTTCCCCAACCAGTTGACAAGTTCAGTATTTTGTGATTCCTTTTTTCGTTTGTTCCCATGAGTTCCCAATAAATAGTCCCTAACCTCAGCACTTAGCATATAGCTCAAGAGGACATGTAATTGGTGTTTAATTTATATTTTTTGATTAATTGAAAAGAACAGATATTGTTATATTGAGTTCCAAGGCAATAAACTGGCTTGCATATATCTACATTGCCAGTATCCAAGGTAGTATTACAATCTATATCCTAACCTTTATTTCTCTTTCAGCTAAGCAAGCTTTTTTCCAAGATTCTATATTTACTGAAAATGGAAGTGTAGAGAGAGCCTGAATCCATCTTCCCCACTCACAAATCTACATCTACACACAGAGCATTTCACTCGGAAGGATAGAAACCAAAGTGAAAACCTTCCAAACAACAAGGGACAGAAAGATCATATGAAAAAAAAAAAACCATCCAAAACCCAAAACAGCAGTTGAGCAGAGACACCTAACTGTGAGAACCCCACCCCTCAGCACAGCAATTGGCTGAGGGGAAGGGAAGGGTATTGCTGACAGAGCCAGGTCTGGGGTCTCTGCCCTGAAATACAGCTAGAAGTTTAAAGTGCAACTAGTCCATAAGCAAAAGAACCTAATTTTCAGAATTAAACATCCACTGCTTGGCAAGGAAACCACTGGAGGCAATCTGGGATAGGAGGAGCTGGTTAGTACCATTGTTTGTACTTCTGTATATCTTAGTGCAGATGAGAGCAGAATCTGGGACACATACCAATCTTAGACTTCTTGCAGGCAGCCCCATGATCTCCCTCCCCTCCTGCCCACATGTAGGCTTGCCTATAGGAGATCCAGAAGTTCCTTGATGCCTGATGTTATCCACTGGACCAGCCCCCATAAGCAGGACCAGAAATTTCCCTGGCTCACAGGGAGGCTGCATAAATCTGCAGCTGGTGCTACCTAAAGAACACCATGAACTGGTGGGTGCTAATGAAGGAATTCCCCAGAATAGTCCAGAGAATATGCAGGAACATGTGCATGTATGGTTCCTGGTCCTGACTCCCAGTGGGACCAGCAGGTATGAACACAAATTCCCAACACCAAGACACATTGTAACCAAAATGTCTAAGATCAAAGACAAAGAGAGAATCTTATAAGCAGCAAAAAACAGAAAAACAAAAAGCAAAAAACAATTAAATATAAAGGAAACCCTATAAGTTTATCAGGTGATTTTTCTGCAGAAACTCTGCAGACCAGAAGGGAATGGCATGATATAGTCAAAGTTCTGCACAGGAAAAAATGAGGAATACTCTATTCAGCAAGGTTATCATTCAGAATTGACGGTGAGTTAAAGAGCTTCACAGATAAACAAAAGTTAAAAGAGTTCGCCACTACTAAATCAGTCTTACAGGAAACAATAAAGGAACTTCTTTAAGAGAAAAAGAAAAGACCCTAAATAGAAGCAAGAAATTTAAGGGAAAAATTTCTACTGGTAAAGCAAACATATAGCAGAGGTAGTAGATCAATTAGTTAAAAGCTACTCTGAAGGTCAAAAAAGACAAAAGTAGCAAAAGCAATTGCATCTAAAAATTAGTTAAGGAAATCACTTAATAAAAAGGTGTAATAGAAGATGTTATATACCTAAAACATGGAGGAGGGGAGTGAGAAAGGTAGTACTGTTAGAAAGAATGTGTTCAAACCTTAAGCAACCATCAGCTCATTACTGATTGTTATAGTCATAGGATGTTATATAAGAATGCCATGGTAACCACAAACCAAAAACTTACAGACAAAAAAGAAAGAGAAGGGGACCCAACCAAAACATTAAAGAAAGTTATAAAACACAAGAGAAGAGAGCAAGAGGAATAAAGGAATAGTGCAGAAGAACCAAAAAACAACCAGGAAACATTCAACAAAATGGCAATAAGTACATACATAACAATAATTACTTTAAATAAATGGCCACATAGGGTGACTGGATAAAAGAACAGGACCCATCTATTTGCTGCCTAAAAGAGTCTCACTTCAGACCTAAAGACACACACAGACTAAAACTGAAGGGATGGAAAAAGTATACCATTCAAATAGGGACAAAAGAAAAGCTGGAGTAGCAGTACTTGTATCAGACAAAATAGACTTCAAACCAAAGAAAGTAACACAAGACAAAGAAGGACATTACATCATGATAAAGAAATCAGTCCAACAAGAAGATATAACAATTATAAACATCTTTGCACTGAACATAAGAGCACCTAAATATACTAAGCAAATACTAACAGACATAAAGGGAAAAACTGACACCAATATGATAATAGTAGGGGACTTTAGCACCCCACTTACATCAATGGATAGATCATCCAGACAGAAAACAAAAAAGGAAACATAAATATTGAATGAAACATTAGACCAGATGGACTTAGCAGATATATAGAGAACATTCTATCCCAAAGTAAACAGAATGTACTTTATCAAGTGAACATGGAGTATTCTCCAAAATAGATCACATATTAGGACACAAAACAATTTTCAACAAATTTAAGATTGAAATTGTATCAACTGACTTCTCAGGGCAGAATGGTATGAAACTAGAAATCCATTATGAGAAAAAAACTGGAAAAAAACACAAACACATGGAGGATAAACAACACGCTTCTGAACAATCATTGGATCAAGGAAATTAGGCAATATTTTTGGAGAAAAATTAAAACAGAAACACAATGGTTCAAAATATGTACAATGTAGCAAAAGTGGTTCTAAGAGGGAAGTATATAGCAATAAAGGCCTACCTCAAGAAAAAAAAACGATTCAAATAAACAACCTAACCCTACAACTAAAGGAACTAGAAAAAAATAGAACAAACAATGCCCAAAGTTAGCAGAAGGAGGGACATCATAAAGATTAGAGAAGAAATAAATAAAATAGAGAGTAATAAAACAATATAAAAAAAATCAATGAAACTAAGAGCTGGCTCCTGGAGAATATAAAAATAAATAGACAAACCCTTACTCAGATTTGTCAAAAAAGAAAAAAGAGAGGACACAAACAAAATCAGAAATGAAAAAGAAGTTATAACTGACAGCACAGAAATTCAAAGGATTATAAGAAGATTCTATGAAAAAATATATGCCAATAAATGACAAAACTCTCAACAAAATGGGTATAGAGGGAACATGTCAATATAATAATGGCCATGTATGATAAACTCATAGCTATACTCAATGGTGAAAAGCTGAAAGTTTTTCCTCTAAGATCAGGAACAAGACAAGGATGTTACCATTCTTACCATTTTTACTCAACATAGTACTGGAAATCCGAGCCATGTCAATCAGACAATATAAAGAGAAAAAAGGCATCCAAACTGGTAAGGAAGAAGTAAAACTGTCACTATTTGCAGATTACATGATATTATACATAGAAAACTCTAAATACTCCACTAAAATCTATTAGAGCTAATAACTGGATTTAGCAAAGTTGCAGGATATAAAATCAATATACAGAAACTTGTTGCTGGATTTACTCTGCCATCACGTCTCCTGCCCTGCATCACTGACCCACCATCCCTACCTCAATTCACCTGTGTCAGTCTTAGCCATTCTCCAACTGTGGCAGTCAGTTTAAAGCATAACATTTACTTATTTCCCCCCAATCCTAGAATCACAAGAAATCTCAGATGTAGAAAATCAATTGCTTCAAAGTCTTGTTAGATTTGCTGTCATATCTCAAATATGATTTCTGAGATTTCCCATCCATTTTCCTTTCTCTAAACCAGTGTATATTAAAGGCTGATGTGATTTTTTTGTGGTTACTGTTCCTATATACATTGTTAGGAATTTCCACCTTCCCATCAGGTTACTCAGTGCGCACTGGGAGTGTCCCACTTGAAGAACACCATGCCACACTTTGCAAACTGACTGGATTGAGCCTTCTTACACTACTCCTGGGCTCTGCTAGAGAATGACGTTTTTTATTATGTTCTGATAACAAAAATCCCCACATATCCTGTTGCTAACAGCTGTTCTGTGAATGGAGCTGTGAGTAGGAGGAAATGGCAATTCTAAAATCAAGCCCTTTTCCCAATCCAAGAACAAACTGCACTTGGTTTGATAGGCCTCATGAGAGCCAAAAGAAATACCAGCATACTGTGTTTGAATTTAAATAGACAGCATACCCTGAAAACCTGCTGTGTATGACACAAGTCTTTTAACTTACAGAACTGTCAAGATGGGAAGTTTGTTTCAGTTTTTCTGTCTTATACGAGTTAGCATGTGAAGAGGGGATCTACTACAAGTTCAACAGCTGAATTTGAATTTACTATGAATCACTTATCTCAAAATACTTAAACCTAAGGGGAGTGGATGAAGGCTCAGGACAGTGGAAGGAGGTTAATAGAACAGGGCTAGAACTCTCTGCTTTGAAGCACAGTCAATATGTGTTATAATAAACAGTGTGGATAATGATATAAAGGCTGTACTTATCAAAGCTCTAGACGACACAAAATTTCAGGATGTGTTGTATTTGGTAGCTCTAGATAACTTGGAAAGTTTAATTGCGTTGCATACCTCTGCGTACCTATCAGGTTGAAAGCCTGATTCCATATTGTTTCCCAGTTTGACAAATGACATATTAGCACTGTTTAAGGCATACTCATTAATGACTTGAATCAGTGCACAATTGCAAACTTGCTCTAAATTATTTTGATAACAGTGTCTGGGACATAATCAGTATTAATACACTTCAATACATTATATTATCAAGCATAAACTTTGGCTACCATTTCTGAAAAACTGATAAACTAGAAAATAAAAGGCAAAATTAATATTGTATCTAATATTCTAGGATGACTCCAACTATAAAATAAAAAGTGACTTATATGTGAGAATTCATTACATATTTTATTTTACCAGTATGTTATTTAATATAAGGTAGCAAATAATCTGAATTTAGTGACACTACCTGTGGCTGTGTGTTGGTTTATCCCTTTGAAGTATTGCTAAGGGTTCATGGAATTGTATTTTTCTCTTGCACAAATAAAGCTAGCCACATCAAAAAGAAATTATCAAACTTCTCAACTCTAACTAAAAATAAAGATAATTCTAATAGACCAACAGCATTTATTAAATTGAATTAGGTATAATGAGGTAATTTAGCAGTGATCTTAACAATATTCATTAACAAAAAAAGCAACTAGCATTTCAGAGTTACTATATGCCAGATCATATACTAGATGTTATATAAAGTTTATTTCTCATCCTCACAACCCCCCTCCTCCAGTTTAGAATTATTATCCTCATTTAGCTATGTAGGAACTGAAAGCAAAAAATAAATTAGCTTAACCAAAGTTATACAGCTAACTTATGTAGCTGCTATATTAAAAACCCAATGCTTCTGGCTCAAGATCCCACCTTCTTACCACATAAAGATTCATGGGCACCAGCCATATGCAAGACAATCATAGGCTCTAAGAGAAATCAAATATGCCCTTGAATATTTAATAGATACAGTATAAATAGTAGGGAAAGAACAGAAAACTATATTCCAGGAAATAACTTGATAATGTTAAAAAATGAATAAACAAGTAAATGAGACAGAAAATAAACAGAAGGTGTAGTTCTTATCTTTGGAGGGACCTTTGGGAAAACATGGCTCTAGGACTGCTCTCCACTGGTCATGACTCTGGCACAGCATGGGTGTAGACCAATACTCTGCTGTTGCACAAAGTGTATCTAAAATGCACTACTTCAGAGGTTGTCTTCCTGCCCTGCCAGCACTTGTGATTGCCCATGGGGCAGCTGTCAGTTATCAATAAAATCTCATAGATAAAAGTCACAGGTGAGGTTCAAGTAGCTCAGTATGAAGACACACCAGGAGTAATGATGAATCATAGAAGTCATCAGGCCGATAGTAATATGCTGCAGAAAAGTTGTTATTGTTATTTTTATTTTTAATCTGCCTTCTTTGGGTGTCTAAGAAAAACCCTAGGAGAGTTGATGCTATTGGCTGAGAAGCTGGGTTTTAGGACCTCTCCTTTCCATTACAAACACTGAATCTTTTTTTGTTGGTTTTCTAAGTTTGAATTCTGTTTAGGAGTTCAGATTGAAAGAAAAAAAAATGTGGGCAACTTCTAGAAAAAATAAATATTTTATGATAACTTTTCCAGGGTTTAATATGTTCAGTAATTTTTTCCATTTTAGGCTTTTCAAAGTTTTCAATAATCACTAGCAATTGATGTCAATGGTTAGTTCACAGTGATTGCTTTCCAAGGGTCTCAGTGAATCAAAAGAGGAAAGTTTGACAGTTCTTTCAGGGCCTCCATTGGCATCACTCGGAGCCACCTGCTGGGTGTGATCTGTCATCACTATATATTGCTTTTTGTTGGATCCATTTCCAGATGTCTGTTTCATATAAATCCCCTTGGAGACACGCACTCTTGCAGAATGAAGTATATCAGATTTGAGAATTTTTTCAAAAGTCTCAGGAAGCTATTGCAAATCTCATTCTGTCATCAAGGTACATGTATTGCTATTTGAATTTCTGTTCCAAAAAAACAGTCTTCTTATTGATATAAATTAGAATCACAAGAATTCAAAGCCTGTGAAAACTCCAAAATGATTTGTTATTCTTTAAAAAATTAAGCTTTTGATAGATGCATATTCTATATGAAAGGGAAAAAAAATCATTCTATTTTTCCCCTATCAGTATCTCCATTCACGCAAAAATGGAAAGGGGGATTTCTGGAAAACAGTTTGATGAGTAGCCTTTTTGTTTGTTTGTTTGCACACACATTAGCAAAATAATATAAAGGAGTAATTTTTTTCTTCCACTCTCAAGAGAAAAAATGTCTTGAGTCTGGTTTTTACCATAGGATAAAAGATTTGAATAACTGCCTATAAATCTGGGTCTGTGAAAGATGCATTGTCGAAAAAAGGGAGGGGAATAAACACTGGTTCTATAAGGCAAGAAGAGAGTAGTAGCGAGACTGGGAAATAAACTCACATCATTAAGGTCACAAGTACAGTCACGATAAGATAGACCTATAGGCAGGAGGGTTCCTTTGGCCTCTTCCATAGGCAGAGATGAGTGACCCTGTATTTCACCTCGGGGAACAGTGCCTCACAGGTGGCAGAGGACCAGGACTGTAGGATTTAGTTCTGGACTTGAGGAGTTTTACAGAAGTCCACAAGTTGGTAGCAGAAGTTTGGTTTTCTTGGGTTAGGCACAACATCTGTGAAGCTAATTCATAATGCTCTGATCTTATAAGACAGATCTTGATCTCCAGTGAATAATGTCTGATGTTAACCAACAAAGAAGCTCAGAAATCATCAGTACTTCTATCAGATGATGGTATATCATCTGGGTGGATTATGGTTCATTCTGGGAAAGATTATTTAGTTCTCTCTGGGCTTGTTGAAAGATAATTCCTCAGAATTCAAGAGTACCTCTTCATCCATCTAGTATCTCCCATTCCACTACTCCACCAGTAGGTAATAAATGGGATCCTATATATCTAATAAATGTGTCACATGTGAGAACTTTTTATTTAAACACTGCATTGCCAGGCCAATGACTGACTGGCAAAAGACAGGAGAACATGTTGGCTCTTTTTCAAACCCATGTGCCCTTTATCATATGTATCACAGTTACTCTTGTGAATGATTTTAAATAGAATACACTCTTATTTAAAGAAATGCCACTTGGCATTGAATAGAGAGGAGTGCTTAATAATGCTTCCATTATTAGTTATACATTTAAATAGCTATGTTTATGAATATTAGAACCAAAGATGCTAAGTAATTAAATCATGTTTGATACCAACTTAGTTGCATTAAGAGTACTTATTTTTACTTGCACAAATGCACAATGAAAATATGGTTTTCAGAAGTGGACTTTTTAGCTTGTATGAAATCAATCAAAATTTTAAATTGACTTTAATATGATTATGATACTTAGGTATTACTACAGTTTTTGTGTTACCCATGGCTAAAGTAATTAAATGTTTGTCAAAAGTGTATATGTATTGCATATTGTATCTTGAAATATGGAACAGTTCTGTAATCTTCATTGTGATGGTGATTACATGAATCTGCACATTATAAAATTGCACAGAAGTACACACACATACACACACACACAGGACTGCATGTAGAACTGGTGGAGTCTGATTAAGCTCTGTGGATTGTGTCAAAGTCATTTTCCCGGTTTTGATATTGTCCAAAAGTAATGCAAGTAGTTACTACTCAAAAAAGTTGGTGAAAGGGTACATGGGAACTGCATGTACACTGTTTTTTGCCACTTCTAATGAATCTATAATTATTTCAAAATAAAAAGTAAAAAACAAAACAAAACCAAAAAACAGAAGGAAAAATATTAAGAAAGTGAAAAAGTAAGCCACAGACTGGAAAAAATATACGTTAATACATATATTTGACAAAGGTCTGTCTACAATATATAAAGAACTCAAAAATAAAAAGGCAGTCCTCTGTTTAAAAGAAATGTGCTTAAAGTCTTGAAGAGAGCCTTCACAAAAGATGATTATCTGAGATGACAATTACCATATGAAAAGGTGATCAAAATCATTAGTCACTAAGACAATTCAAAATAAAGCCACAATAAGATAACACTATAACCAAAACTGTCAAAATTGAAAGACTGATAGTACCAAGCGTTTGCAAGAATATGGAGCCACTTGAACTCTAACACATTACTCATGGGAATGCAAAATAACAAACCACTTTGGGAAACTTGAAATTTCAATAAATTTTAAAATGCAACTGCCTTATGACCCATCAATCTCAAATAAATCCCAATCTTAGATAAATATCTTACTAAAATTAAATGAAAACATATGAAGACCCTTAGGAAGGAATACCCAAAGCTGCTTTATCTATAATAACCAAAAACTTTAAATAACCCAATATTCATAAGCAAGAGCATGGATAAATAAATTATGGTATAATGATGCAACAGAATATATTAGTAGTAATAGGAACAAACTAGTTGCATATTCAACAATATGACTGAATCTCAAAAATATGTTGAATGAAGGAACAAAAAACAACAGAGTACATATTGTATGATTCTACTTACATGAGGTTTGAGAATAGACAAAACTATTATATGATGATAGAGAAATTTTTAAATATTTTATGTAGTAGAAGTGGGAATTCAGGATTAACTGAGAAAGCCATAAAGGAACTTCCTGGAGTTATGCAAATGTTTTTTAAAACTTTGGAATTAAAAAACATAATTAAAAGGGAAAAAAATTGAATAAGCTATCAGGAAAGACTTTAAAGGGATAATTATAAAATATTGAAATTGTTGTGGTAGTTACATGAAAAGCACTTCTGCACAGGAAATTACAAATCATCGTGCAGCAAAAACAAAGACTTAAATTTGAATTATAAACCATGTTCTTGAGTTGGAAATTTCACTAGGGCAATAATATCAATTTTCTCAAATTGATCTATAGATGCAATTAAAGCCCAATCAGGATACTAGGAGTTTTTGTCAGTGTTGTTGTTGTGGAAGTTAGCAATTTAATTCTAAGGATATTTAAGTATAAACTTTCCAAGATAGAAAAATGGAACAAAATAGAGACAGAAAAGACCTACACTTAAAGGACTAGCTGATTAGTGGCAATGGTGCTATCACAAAATACAGTGAAGGAAAGACTGGTCTTTTTAATAAAAATGCCGACTCAATTGACTATTCATATTGGAGGAATAACATTGAGTCCTACCATATACCATTGAAAGAAATCCTCCAATGGAGTAAAGAGTTGGATAGAATAAGACAACTTCCCTTGTGTTTCTTCACACTCTTCCAATCTATCTGTTCCATCTCAATTTGTATTTGTTCCTGAATCTTGGTTCTATATCTTAATTTCAGTCCTATTCTTGTCTGCAACACCTGACATTCTCCTTTTCTTTCTCTGTCTTTGTGTTTATTGGCTCAATCTAAAGAACTTTGGCTTAGATTTCTGTTCTAGGGTTTCTTACTCTGTATTTGACTTAGAACTTGTATTACTGGCTGTTCACAAGCAGCCGTGATTAAACAATACATACAGTTTTAAAAAATAGAAAGAGCACAAGCCAGTTCCTTTGGCTACACCTGACTTACAAAGGCACACTGGAATTTAAAACCTTAATCAAAAAGTTATTATGTATAGTTTATAATAAATATAATCTTGAACAAGATATCCAGTAAATTAATGTAAGAGCTATAGGGAAAAAAATGAACAAATATATGCAGACATCTAAGAATGTGGGGAAAGCAGTTAATTCTTGTTGTCATAGGTCGTGAAACATAAAAGATTGATAATACATGATAGAATAACAAAAACACTGGAATTTGTTTTTTATGTCAAAATGCAAAAATTTTAAGATCCTAGTGCTGTTTGCAAGGCTTTATTGTAAAAGAAGGGTTTAAACTAATCTTGTAAGATTGAGTGGGATCTGGAGATGTTACAATCAGGATAAACAAAACTAAGAAAACAACATGAGCCTTTTGGGATTGAGTTCATTTATGATGCTTTTATGTCAACTGTAAACACATCTAATATTGCTAATATTTTTATAAGCATCACTTTTATATGTTACCTTGACATAGTTATATATCAGATTTAGAGAAATCATGAGGACTATTCATGATCTTCTCTTCAAATGTTAATGACAGTAGGTGAAATTCAGAGTGAAGAAATTTTTCAGAAAGCAAAAGTCATGTTTTAATGAAGGTCCTCTACTCTAAAGCTATTTCCCTGATCCTCATCTCTTCAATAGTTATTTGTACAACTTGAATTCTATTAAACTCTTACCTGACTTAAGTGTTCTTTGGTTTATTAGACAGAAAAGGAATGTTAAAATGTAAACAGGAAGGAGGATTCAAGTTCCCTTCAAGATAGAATAATAGGGACCATATTTACCATCTCACTTAAAACAAACAGAAAAAAACAAAGAACAAAATATGTTGAAATGGGCTTTCAAGCACTGCAAATCAGGCAAGAAAGGGCAGTGATCCCTAAGAAATGGGAAACAAACAAGGTGAACCCTATGCTCACCTCAGGTTAATTCCTTAATGCCTTGGAAATGACAGTCTGAGGGGGATTAAGATGACTAACGTTCTCAGGATTTTTCAGAGTGACCTAAAGATTGGCAGAGGGCCTTTAGCTGCAAACCTTCAGGACACTCTATAAAGCTCTCTCCTGCCTGGAACTCTGTCCTGAGGACTTTATCACTGCTTCAACCCCAAATTTCATAAAGGAACTGAAACACGAAAAATAAAATTAACAAGGGTGAATTTTCACTAAACATGAAAAATAAAATTAAAAAGGGTGAATTTTTGAGAAGACATCAATTAATGTTCTCTTTCTTGATTTGATTCTGGTTGCACAAGAATGTTCAGTTAAAATTCATTAAGCTGTACCTTTCAATAGGTACATTTGCTGTATGTATATTATTTTTCAATAAAAAGCTTTTTAAAAAGAGACACTACTGTACTAAAAAGCAAAATCTAAAAAACACTTGGGAAGATTCTAATGGAAGGCATACGAAAACAAAACCTACATATAAAAAAAACTTTGCTGAAATTTAATGAAGAAGACAAGTAAGTGGAAAGAGAGCCTGTGTTCATCAATAAAATTATAGTTGTAGAAATAGCAATATTCTCTAAATGGTATAGATTAAATGATACTGTAATAAAACATTATTACCAGATTTTTCATGAAATAATATAGAACTTTCATTTCAAATTCATATGGAAGGGTAAATGGCCAGGAAACTTCAAGATGCTTCTGAAAGAAAGAATAAAGAGGGGGAAGGAGATTGCCATACCAGATGTTAGCACTCATAAAGCTCTAGAAGTAAAGGCGATTTGGTGCAATTATTTGGTAACTAGACTGATCAGAATGAATTGATAACTTACAGAGTTATCTACAAGTTTATGGAAATGTGATACATGACAACTGTATCACTCTAGATGACAAAGAAAGGCAGGTTATCCGCATGGAGACAAAAGGAAGTTGTATCTCAATACTTTAGCATATATAAAAATTAACCTCATATGGGTTAAGGACTTGCATATATAAAGACAAAGTTTTAGAAGAAAATATAAATAAATATCCTTCTTGATTAAAGATGGTGGAATGACATGAGAGGTGAGACAGAGGCTTCCTTCTAAAACCACGTATAATATGAAAATATAACTAATACCACTACTCTTGAAAGAGCAACAGGGAAGAGGACAGCACCAAACTGCATACACCTGGAGGCAAGAGCAGACCTCACGGAACAGGGTAAGGTACTAAAGCTGGGGTCCTGCGGGATCCAAGCCCTTCCCCCACCCCAGCTCACCGACAGGAGGAAGAGGAATGGAGTAGGGAGGGAGTGGAGATCTGGGACTGCTGAATACCTAACTCCAGGGATCTTCTCTGGGGTAACAAACCTAAATTTCATGGTGCTTGCACGATACTCTCGTAATTAAGGGGATGGAAAGCTAAGACAGGCAGAATTCCTGGAGAGACTGAGATTCCACTTGCTTGTGGAAAGCAGGGATCCATATCCAGCTGCTCTGGGACAAAAGAAAGGTGGGCAGTCTGAGAGACTTCCTAACAAGGAAGCCCTTAGCAAGGGGGCTGCTAAAGGGGCGAGGATTGCAGAATTTACTGCTCAGGAGAAAGGACAGATAGACACAATTGTCTGGGTGCACTCTGCCGAGCAGGTTGGGAGCTTTCACGATCTTCAGGTGCTCTAGCTCCCTAACTGCCTACAAAGCTCTAAGAACCCCTTCCATGATAGGCACCCTACTGCGCCTTTCTCCCGGCCAACCCCACTGGGCTTGCATAACGGGAAACACTATCCTGGCATTAGGCAAGCCAGAGGGAAGATCTGCCTACAGCAACTAAAAACGCAAAGCACAGAGGCTTATACCTGTGGGCTCAGCCCACTGGTTCAGGCAGTGGAGACAGGCATAGCAGCCTGGAAGCAGGAAACAGCTCTTTACTCCCCCTAACTAGAGGGCGCCATACATAAATATAAAACGCCAAAGGAACCTGGTCCAGAGTAAAATTATTAGTACAACTCCTGAGAAAGATTTAAATGAAATTCAAGTCATGACTCTCCCTGAAAGGGAGTTCAGAATAAAAATCATTAACATGCTCATGGAGGTACGGAAAGATATTCAAGAACTCAGGAATGAATTATAGTCAGAGATCCAATCGTTGAAGAGCACAATGGATGGTATTAAAAGCAGTTTGGATATAGTGGAAGAGACGATAAATGAAATAGAAACTAGAGAAGAGGAATACAAAGTAGCTGAGGCACAGAGAGAAAAAAGGATCTCTAAGAATGAAAGAATATTGAGAGAAATGCATGACCAACCCAAATGGAATAATATTCGCACTATAGGGATACCAGGAGAAGAAGAGAGAGAAAAAGGAATAGAAAGTGTCTTTGAGGAGGTGATTGCTGAAAACTTCCCCAATCTGGGAAGGATATAGTCTCTCAGGCCATGAAGGTGAACAGATCTCCCAACACAAGGGACCCAAGGAAGACAACATCAAGACATTTAGTAATTAAAATGGAAAAGATCAAGGATAAGGACAGACTGTTAAAAGCAGCAAGATACAGAAATAAGATCACATAAAAAGGAAAGCCCATCAGGCTATCATCAGACTTCTCAGCAGAAACCTTACAGGCTAGAAGGGAGTGGCATGATGTATTTAACTCAATGAAGCAGAAGGGCCTTGAACCAAGATTACTTCATCCGGCAAGATTATCATTTAAATTTGAAGGAGGGATTAAACAATTTCCAGATAAGCAAAAGTTGAGAGAATTTACCTCCCACAAACCATCTCTACAGTGTATTTTGGAGAGACTGCTATAGATGGAACTGTTCCTATGGTTTAATAGCTGTCACCAGAGGTAATAAAACCACAGTAAAGAAAGTAGAACAGCTAATTACTAAGCAAATGCAAAATTAAATTAACTATCCCCAAAGTCAATAAACGAGTAGACAGAGTACAGAATATGATACCTTAATGGAGGAGGAAGAAAAAGGGGGAGAAAAAAAAAAAGAACCTTTAGATTGTGTTTGTAACAGCATTTTAAGTGAGTTAATTTAGACTCTTAGATAGTAAGGAAGTTAACCTTGAACCTTTGGTAACCACGAATCTTAAGCCGGCAATGCCAATAAGTACATATCTATCCATAATCACCCTAAATGTAAATGGGCTGAATGCACCAATCAAAAGATACAGTCACTGAATGGATAAAAAAACAAGACTCATCTATATTCTGCCTACAAGAGACTCACTTTAAACCCAAAGACATACACAGACTAAAAGTGAAGGATGGAAAAAGATATTTCATGCAATTAATGGGGAGAAAAAACCAGGAGTTGCAGTACTTATATCAGACAAAATGGACTTCAGAACAAAGAAAGTCACAAGAGACAAAGAAGGACATTACATAATGATAAGAGGGTCAATCCAACAAGAAGATATAACCATTATAAATATCTATGCACCCAAAACAGGATCACCTACTTATGTGAAATAAATACTAACAGAATTAAAGGGGTAAATAGACAGCAATGCATTCATTCTAGGAGACTTCAGCACTCCACTCACTCAGAAGGACAGATCAACCAGACAGAAAATAAGTAAGGAGACAGAGGCACTGAACAACACAACACAATAGAACAGATGCACCAAACAGACATCTACAAAACTCTACACCGAAAAGCAGCAGAATACACATTCTTCTTAAATGCACAAGGAACATTTTCAAATATAGATCATACTAGGCTACAAAAAGAGCCTTGGTAAATTCAAAAATATTGAAATTGTACCAACCAGTTTCTCAGACCACAAAGGTATGAAACTAGAAATGAATTATACAAAGAAAATGAAAAATCCCACAAACACATGGAGGCTTAATAACATGCTCCTAAATGGTCAAAGGATCAATGACCAAATAAAAACAGAGATCAAGCAACATATGGAGAAAAATGACAACAATAATTCAACAACGCAAAATCTGTGGGACACAGCGAAAGCCATGCTAAGAGGAAAGTATATTGCAATACAGGCCTACCTCAGGAAAGAAGAACAATCCCATATGAGCAGTCTAAACTCACAATTAACGAAACTAGAAAAAGTAGAACAAATGAGGCCCAAAGTCTGTAGAAGGAGGGATATAATAAAGATCAGAGCAGAAATAAATAAAATCGAGAAGAATAAAACAATCAAAAGGATCAACGAAAGCAAAAGCTGGTTCTTTGAGAAAATAAACAAAATAGATAAATCCCTAGCCAGACTTATCAAGAAAAAAGAGAGTCTACTCACATAAACATAATCAGAAATGAGAAAGGAAAGATCGCTACGGAGAGCACAGAAATACAAAGAATTATTACAGAATACCGTGAAAATAATATGGTAACAAAGTGGATAACCTAGATGATATGGACAACTTTCTAGAAAAATACAACCTTCCAAGGCTGACACAGAAAGAAACAGAAAATCTCAACAGACCAATTACCAGCAAGAAATTGAACTGGTAATCAAAAACCTACCTAAAAATAAAACGCCTTAACCAGATGGCTTCACGGCTGAATTTTATCAAACATTTAGTGAAGGCCTAATGCCCATCCAGGAGTAAAGTTTTCCAAGGAGTATAAGATGAGGGAATACTTCCAAACTCATTCTATAAGGCCAGCATCACATTAATACCAAAACCGGGCAAAGACACCATAAAAAAAGAAAACAGACCAATATCCCTGATGAACATAGATGCCAAAATACTAACAAAATATTAGCAAACCGAATTCTAAAATACATCAAAGGATCATACACCATGATCATGTAGGATTTATTCCAGGGATGCAAGGATGGTACAACATTCGAAAATACATCAACATCATCCACCACATCAACAAAGAGAAGGACAAAAAACACATGATCATCTCCATAGATGCTGAAAAAGCATTTGACAAAATTCAACATCCATTCATGATAAAAACTCAACAAGATGGGTATAGAGGGCAAGTACCTCAACATAATAAAGGCCATATATGACAAACCCACAGCCGACATTATACTTAACAGTGAGAAGCTGAAAGCTTTTCCTTTATGATTGGGAACAAGACAGGGATGCCCACTGTCCCCACTTCTATTCAACATAGTACTGGAGGTTCTAGCCACGGCAATCAGACAACACAAAGAAATAAAAGGCACCCAGATTGGCAAGGAAGAAGTTAAACTGTTCCTGTTTGCAGATGACATGATATCGTACATAAAAGCCCTAAAGAATCCACTCCAAAACTACTAGATCTAATATATGAATTCAGCAAAGTTGCTGGATACAAAATTAATAGGCAGAAATCTGTGGCACTCCTATATACTAACAATGACGTAGCAGAGAGAGAAATCCGGAAAACAATTCCATTCACAGTTGCATCAAAAAGAATAAAATACTAGGAATAAACCTACCCAAGGAAGGGAAAGACCTATACTCTGAAAATTATAAGACACTCATGAGAGAAATTAAAGAATATACCAAAAAATGTAAGCACATCCCGTGCTCATGGATAGGAAGAATTAATATTGTCCAAATGGCCATCCTGCCTAAAGCAATCTACAGATTCAGTGCAATTCCTATCAAAATACCAACAGCATTTTTCAATGAACTAGAGAAAATCATTCTAAAATTCATATGGAACCACAAAAGACCCTGAATAGGCAAAGCAATCCTGAGAAGGAAGAATAAAGCTGGGGGGATTATGGTCCCCAAATTCAAGCTTTACTACAAAGCCACAGTACTCAAGACAATTTGGTACTGGCACAAGAACAGACCTATAGACCAATGGAACAGACTAGAGACCTGATATAAACCCAACCGTATATAGGCAATTAATATACATTAAAGGAGCCATGGACATACAATGGGGAAATGACAGCCTCTTCAACAGCTGGTGTTGGCAAAACTGGCCAGTTACATGCAAGAGAATGAAACTGGATTATTGTTTAACTCCATACACAAAAGTAAACTCGAAATGGATCAAAGACCTGAATCTAAGTCATGAAACAATAAAATTCTTAGAACAAAACATAGGCAAAAATCTCCTAAATATAAGCATGAGCGACTTCTTCCTGAGCACACACATCTCCTCAAGCAAGGGGAAAAAAAGCAAAAATGAACTCATGGGACTACATCAAACTAAAAAGTTTCTGTATGGCAAAGGACACCATCAAGAGAACAAAAAAGGCATCCTACAGTATGGGAGAATATATTTGTAAATGACATATCCGACAAGGGGTTAACATCCAAAATATATAAAGAACTTACACACCTCTACACCCAAAAAGCAAATAACCTGATTAAAAAATGGGCAGAGGATATGAAGAGACAGTTCTCCAAAAAAGAAACTCAGATGGCCAACAGACACATGAAAAGATGCTCCACATCACTAATCATCAGGGAAATGCAAATTAAAACCACAATGAGATATCACCTCACACCAGTAAGGATGGCCAACATCCAAAAGACTAAGAACAACAAATGCTAGCGAGGATGTGGAGAAAGGGGAACCCTCCTACACTGCTGGTGGGAATGTAAGCTAGTTCAACCATTGTGGAAAGCAATATGGAGGTTCCTCAAAAAACTCAAAATAGAAATACCATGTGACCCACGAATCCCACTCCTTGGAACTTACCCAAAGAATACAACTTCTCAGATTCAAAAAGACATATGCACCCCTATGTTTATCGCAGCACTTTTTACAATAGCCAAGATATGGAAGCAACCTAAGTGTCCATCAGTAGATGAATGGATCAAGAAGAGGTGGTATATATACACAATGGAATACTACTCAGCCATAGGAAGGAAAAAATCCTGCCATTTGCAACAACATGGATGGAGCTGGAGGATATTACGCTCAGTGAAATAAGCCAGGCGGAGAAGGACAAGTACCAAATGATTTCCCTCATTTGTGGAGTATAACAATGAAGCAAAACTGAAGGAACAAAACAGCAGCAGACACACAGACTCCAAGAAGGAACTAGAGGTTACCAAAGGGGAGGGTTGGGGGATGGTGTGTGGGAAGGGAGGGAGAAGGGGATTGAGGGGTGTTATGATTAGCACACATGGTGTGGGGGGGATCATGGGGAAGACAGTGTAGCACAGAGAAGACAAGTAGTGACTCTGTGGCATCTTACTACACTGTTGGACAGTGACTGCAATGGGGTATAGGGGGGTACTCAATAATATGGGTCAATGTAGTAATCACATTGTTTTTTCATGAGAAACGTTCATAAGAGTGTATACCAATACAACCTTAATAAAAAAAATTTTTTTAATCAAACACGTAACACTGACAAGAAATTGATATCCAGAATGTATGAACTCCTAAAAATGAGGGGAAAAGACAAAACAATATATTAGAAAAAACTGACAAGAGACATATACAGTCATTTCTCAAAAGGCAACATATATGTGCCTAAAAAATACATGAAAATAAATATCAATATCATTACGAGGCAGGTAATGTGAATCAGAAATCACATAATATTGTCAAAATTTAATTGGCAAACTTTAATGTCTAACCAAACCAAATTTTGAGAGCATGTGTATTAACAGCATATTTAATAAGAATGTACATAGTTATAATCAGTTTGAAAACAATATATTCATAAATTTTTAAGTTGAGTATTTACATATGAACATAGATATTCCATTCTTACTTATACCCAAGAAATACTCTTGCATATATGTACAGAAGGAGATATAAATGTTCATAGCAATTCTTCCTTAAAAGACATAAGCTGGAAAAAAATAAATGCTGATCAACAGGAAAATGAATGACTTATGATAGATTCACCAAATGGAATTTTATGCACAAGTGAAAACCAATATTAGTACACTAATGCTGAGTAAAAAGCAAGTTTCAAAGGAGTGTCTAAAATTTGAAGCCTGTTTACAAAGTTCAAAACCATCTAAATGCAAACAACATAGTTTGGTCATAAAAGTATGTGATAAAATTATTAAAGAAGAGCAAAAGAGTGATAAAATGGAATCTGAGGGCAATAGGGTTTTAGGATCAGACAGAACTACACCGTTGTTAATTATCTAGTTATAGGTTTCATTAATGTGATCATAGTTTTCATTATGTCATTAGAATAAATAGAGCCAAAGACCCATTTATGGACTAACTATGGCAATATATCATAAACTAGAGACTATGATCAAACAATTATTTTCATCCAAGAGTTAAGGGAAGAGAAAGAAAAGGAGGAGGATAAATAATGAGGATTTGCAGACTGTCAAATGAAAATGATAAGAAAGAAATAGACATGACATTTTTAAGTAAAATCTATATGAATTACTGAAGGAATGAATATGTGGTGGGAAGTAAAGGTGAAAATTAAAGATATTTTTTAGTGTAACTAGGAGTGTAAAATGGATAATGCAGATGTGGGAAGAATAACAACATTCAGATATAATTTTGGTTGTATTGATTTAGAGGGGTTAATTCTCTGTACAGGTAGCGATAATAAAATAATTTGAAATTCCAGCTTGGAATTTCTAGGGAGGGCAAGGCTGATGATTTAGACATGGGAATTATCTGCATGCTCATGGTAGTATGACCTAAAGAGAGAGTGAATTAATTTTATTCACTATAAGAATTACTTTTCTAACAATGATAGCTGTCAGATACTGACATGTATTGCTTTGGAATTTGCTACTCAAACTTGAAAGGTACTGAGCTTTCAATCAGTTGATTTATTAAGTCATCTGACATGTGTATTTTAAGAAGACCCTAGATTGAGTTAGATATTAATCACTATGTGTATGTTAGGGTCAATGCAAAGATATTATGGCTTATGATTTTTGCTCATTAAATTAATTGGTATACATCCAGCCACATTATATTTACAGACAGGTGTACAAATTTAATTATCTTACATAAATAAACTTATAGAAATAAACTTTTTAGCATACTTTTAGATTTACAGAAAAGTTACAAAGAGTAGAGAGTTCCCATGTACTCCACATCCAGTCTCCCCTATTAACATATTGTTTGTATATTACATTTGTCACAATTATTAACTGACATTAACATATCGTTATTATTTACACATCTTATTTAGATTTGTTAGTTTCTACCTAATGTCCTTTTTCTGTTCTAAGACTGCATCTGGGATCCCACATTACATTTCGTCATTATGTCTTCTTAGGCTCTCCTTGGTCATCACAGTTTCTCAGACTTTGTTTTTGATAACTTGGACATTTTTGAGGTGTACTGGTCAGGCATTTTTATAATGTTCTATAATTTTGGGTTCTTTGTTTTTTTTCTAATGGTGAGACAGGGTTATGGGTTTTGGGCAGGAAGTCCCAAAAGTAAAGTACAATTCTCATCACATCATATCAAAGGTATGTTCAGTCAATTATTACTTATCACTGTCAATGCTAACCTTGATCACTTGGATAAGACAGTGTTTGTCTCCACTGTAATACATTTCATAGAGATCTATTCTTAATGCACAAAAAGTCACATAGCTAGTCTAGTTTTACAGACAATTCTTTCATCCGTGATCATTGAGGTATTACCATCTACACTGGTATGAGCTATTACCTGTAGCAGAATTCTACTGAATCTATTTTAGATGATTTCTTAATCATTTGACAAATTCTAAGGGGGAAATGTGGGCAATCAGGTTGATTGTTAAGTCTGAAAATTATAGCTGCTCTTTAAAACAATCTTATGATTTTATCTTGCATTTTTTTATATTAGGGAACATATAATAAAATGCACAAATCTTAGTGTACAGATTGATGAATTTCAACATGTGCATATTGTGTAACCATCACCCAGATCAAGATATCAAAGATTCTCACTAATTTTCCCCCTTGTGTCTATTTCTCCCATCCCCATCTTCCACCCTGTTTCTGTGACTATGTTTCTGTTTTGTTTGTTTTGTTTTTTATATTCCACAAATAAATGAAGTAATTTGGTAGTTGTCTTTCACCTGTTTGACTTATTTTACTTTGCCTAAAGAATACCCGCTAGGGCCATCCATGTTGTTTCAAATGTTAAGATTCCATTGTTTTTCATGGTTTAGTAATATTCTGTTGTATATATGCACATCTTCTTTATCCATTCATCTATTGATGGATGGGTTGTCTACATATATTGGCTATTGTAAATAATGCTGCAATAAACATAGGAGTGCTATATATTTTTTGTATTAGTGACTTTGTTTTTTTGGGTAAATTCTCAGGAGTGGAATTGCTGGGTCATATGATATTTCTATTTTTAGTTTTTTGAGAAACCTCCATACTTCTTTCTATAGTGGCTGCACCAATTTTCAATTCCATCAGCAAAGCATGAGGGTTCCCTTTTTTCCACATCCTTGCCAACACTTATAATTTCCTGTCTTCTTGATTTAGCCATTCCTATGTGAGGTGATAGCTCATTGTGGTTTTGATTGGCATTTCCCTGATGATTAGTGAGGTTCAACATATTTTCATGTGTCTGTTGGTCATCTGTACATCTTCTTTGGAAAAGTATCTATTTGGGTTTTCTTCCCATTTTTTAATCAGATTATTTGTTTTTTTGGTGTCAAATGAGTTCTTTGTATATTTTGGATATTAGTTTCTTAGTGGATATATCACTTTCAAATATTTTCTCCCATATAACAGGTTGCCTTTTTATTTTGTTGAGGTTTTCCTTTGCTGTACAGAAGCTTTTTAGTTTGATGTAGTCCCACTTGTTCATTTTTGCTTTTGTTTCCTTTGCCTAGGGAGATTGTGGTAGAACAGAATAATGAGGCAGCATCTTCCCCATTAGTTTTCCCATTGATGTTTTTCTGTCTTTTAAAACAGAATTATTTTACTTTATTTTTTATTTTAAATATTATATATATATAAAATAGTAATGTTTTGTATAAAAATAAATATTCATAAAAATATTTTCTTTATTTTAAAGATTCAGTCTTTAAAAAAGTTCATCCACAAACACCTCATTTTCACAAAAGGGAAACATATTTTCATTTTCCCATTATAAAACTAATACATACTAACAAAATTTCCAAACAGTACATAAAGTAAAAAGTCAAATAAAGAGACCTTTGAACTAATCAAATACCCTATTTGTCAAATAGCCTATGGGAGAGACAATAAATCAACAACAGAGACTAGAGACAGACAGACCAGATGGCTAAGTCCAACAGAAAGAGACACAGAAGTAATGACTGCATAGCTATAGTAAAGGGTGGGGGTCTACAAGGCATAAATGTGGGCGCTGGCAAGAGATGAGGGAGGACCTCAAAGGAAGCTTTCTTATTTCACAATTGTCTTCAGAGTGTGCATCCTCTCTGGGCTACTGAAAATAATGTCCCCAGTCACATGCTGGTGAATCCTTTCTGTTTTTCTTTCTCTCAGAAAAAGAAGTACCATCACAGAGCACAC
This sequence comes from Smutsia gigantea, assembly GCA_032199065.1. Lineage (NCBI taxonomy): Eukaryota > Metazoa > Chordata > Mammalia > Pholidota > Manidae > Smutsia > Smutsia gigantea. Next base: position 62,930 of record JAVSCE010005203.1, read on the forward strand.
ATCGAAGCTCTGTGATGGACTTGTACAACATGATTGTGCCTTTGTGATTACCCATGGAGAAACTGATTTAAAACGTCAATATCTCTAAATGCCTCTTACTGTGAAAAAACCTCCTCATGTAGCATGTGAAAAATGTGAGACTTTTAAGCATTTTCTGAAATAATGTCCTTAATTTCCTACATAGAATGAAAACCAAATAAAAGCCTTTTATCTCTATCAAGAAGGATAAAACAAAAACTATCTCATCTACTGGAAAATGGGCTTCCCCAGCACTATAATGTGCAGAATTTAATTGAATTGTAATCCCTTCACATGCCTTTTTAATGTATTACCTGATAATTCAGTTATGGACATTCAGATATTTGATCATTTCCATTAAACACACAATATATAAATATCATTAGTTTTCTATTTGAAATTACCCTACTTACTTTTCTCAGTGCACTTTTTAAAATAAAGTATTTATTGATTTATTGCTGTAGGTATTGTTGCATTAGTTCTTGTTAATAATTTTTGGCTGCTATATATGATGGGGAACTATGTGACTAAAGGAAAATATAACAAGGGGACAATATTTTAAAACCACAAGGTTCCTATTATTGTCCTTATTTTAGTGCAGTTTGTACACTGAAATGACTGAAAAATTAAAAATTTAAAAGCCTTCAAAAATTATAATACTCTCTTTCTCTTTCTCTTTTTTTTCTCTTTCTTTGGCAAGAAAGGACCTTTTTTCCAATAGGCATTTTTCTCTAAGGGGATATAGACATACATGCCATGCCTCAGGCTATAAAAGCTAACGATTTTAAACCAAGCTGTAAGTATTTAACCCAGCCCTTTACTTTGTAAAGACTTGAAGCCAAGGGAGGGTCTAAGACAGACATGCTATAGGTGCAATGCTTTAGAATGACCTTTGGACATGAATCTGGAGACGTGATGATACCGGAAATCCCACCTGTTCTTGGTCTATTAATTGACAAAGTCACTTAAAAGTGTTTAATGCCTTCTCTTAAATGAGTGTGATAAGATGGCCTATCTGACCAACCTAATAGGAAGTGTCACCCTAATCCAAGGACTAGTTGCTAATAGTTAAGCGCAAAAGCATGGGCTAGTCCCAGGAAGAGGAATAAAGGTATTTGTAAATGTCAAGGGACTTCATCAGTGTGTTATTATGAGGTGCAGCAGTATTTTGGCAGTGCATTTAACCAAAATGGTTGAGTTTAGTTACCACCGGGAGGGGGAGGGATACACTTCTTCAGACCCTCAAATGCTACTGCTTTTCAAGTCTCCTGCTTTGAAACTGACTGAAATATGAATGTATGCCTTCTCCTGAACTGTCATGTCACTTTTCTGAAAGCTAGGTAACTAACAAAAGAGGAAGTTTATTGCTAGCCTGATTCAGAAAGGAGTTGGGAGATGAGTTGCCAACTGTAAATGACACAGGCCCTTTGTGATCTGTCCTCTCTTTTCTTTTCTAGTTTCTGTCTCACCTCTCATTCCCCTCCCCCAATCTAGGCATTCTACACTTCATATCCTCAAACATTCCAGACATCTTTTGGTTCTGGGCCTCGTACACGGTCTTCTCTCTGTCTGGAGTGCTCTCTCCACTGTCTCATTTCCCTGCTAACTGTAATTCAGCTTCACATCCTAATTTGGGTATCCTTTCCCTTAGGAAGCCATGCACTGGATGCTGAGATGATTCTGTGTGCTAGTGAGAACCTTCTGCTTTTATTATCACAGAACCTATAACATTTATAATAATTAGTGGATTAATGTCCTTTTACCTCTTCCAGTAGAAATTAAATTCTTTGAAGGCAAGGTTTATGTCTACTAGGCCAGGAATGCCATTGCATTTCCTGCCCTACCACAGTTCTTGGTACACAGAAGATAGCTTACACATACTTGTTGAATCTATGACTGAATGAAGAAGTGAGTGGCTGACTGCCACTACATTTCTGTTTAAGAGGTCTTCATAGCTCAGTACTACTGTTTCAAGAGACTGCAGAGACCCAGTCCTTGGCTGACGTGGCGAGGAGCTATGATTGCATCTTCACTTGCTGCTAGGTGAAGTGGGTAATGAAGCCATTCTTTGGTTACAACCCAGTTCTGTATGAGAAATGAGGGGAAAAATGTAGCTACAGCTAAACCAATGGACAGTGTCATAAACTAAGGAATGTGAAGAAATAAATGGGCATAAAGAATAAGTGTATATTTCCATATGTCACAAACTAGGAGAGAACAGAAGGAATTTAGGAAGCTGTTTAGGGGTGAGGAGATTCAACAGATTATTATACAATATAAACAGAGATATATCACATATTCAAATATTTGTTTATCTTTTTTGGGTGGTTCAAAACAAAACAATTTATCTGTGGGGAACAGAGAAATTCTTTGTCCATTCCTTGTCCTAAATTGTGTTTCCTAGAATCAGAACCTGATGTGAGAATTCTTGTGCAAGGGATTTAGCAAGGGAGTGCACTCAAGTGAAACCTGTAAGGGAGGAAGGAAATAAGATTAACAGGACTCTGGGCAAAGATGAGGACTTAGCTGCAGCACACAGATGGTCTGATCCCAGATGTGCCCTGGAGCATGAACAGTAAGGCAATGCCCCATGCAGACAAGGAGCTGATCTGTACGCCAGTAGCAGTCAATCGTGAGCTACATGTAGACTACCTCGTGTGGACAGTGTCATTTTCTAGCTCATGTGACAATTCTCAGGAAAAAAGTGAAACTAAGCTGTTAGCAACCAGCACTCAACAGGGAAGGGAAATGTAGCAGGGCAGCCAGCACATTTATACTCCCCAACACTAGAAACAGAAGTTTTTCAGGGCTATGCCAACTATTGGAGAAAATGACCTAAACCTTCTTAATTCAACATAACACCCGAATAGGGTCTGTTCCTTTGACAGTCCCATTTCTTGTATGTGAACTTTTGAATATAAAGAGTGCAACTAATTTAATGTTGCTTGAAGAAGAAGTATACTTTTTGCTATCTCTAGATTCCCATTTAAATTAAGTTCTATGAATGTCAGCTCTATAGAATTTGTCTTGGACTACTCCAAGAAGAATATAAGGGACTATGCTCAAGCTACAGCAAATGAGATTGAGTTTAGATGTTAGGAAGACAAAGTATATTATGAAATTCTAGAGCTTGCTCACTGTGATAAGAATTGTTGTGGAATTACTTTTATTGGAGAGTTTTGAAAACAGGAAATATCTGTACTTTCAAGATTACAAGCTCAATTGTCTTTTGATTCCATTTTCCATTTATGTCTCTGTGGATGGGAATATTAAGGAATTAAACTTGAGCCTCACAGCAGGCCCTACATACATTTAATTCTTTCCTTAAGAAAGCATAATACAGTAGAATAAGCACCGAACTGGATAACCAGCTTATGGCTCTCCACTAAATTACCTGGCCTTTTGACAGAAACTTAACCTCTCTAAAATAAATTTTCTTCTAATGTAAGGTGATGAAGCTGAACGACATAATCTGGCTGATTCTTTCAATAGTCTGATTGTATTTGGTAGAAAAAATATTTATAAAATAAATGCACTAGACTTGGTTATTTCCAGTACAACACGGACTTAATTTTTTTCAGATAATTAATGTATTATCCTATCAATATTTAGTGAATAACTCTCATCTTTTCCTCACGCATTTGAAATGCCATAATAATTATGTAATGAATATTTATAATTTTATCAGTTTCCAGCTCTTTTATTATTTATAAATTAATCCATTCATTCACTGAAGAACTATTTTTCCAGCACCTACTATGTGTCAGTCACTGTAGGGACTGGCTAGTGCCACTGATTTATTACACTTATTACTCCAAATGAAGAGTCATTTTGTCAATTTTCAAAATCCCAGTTGAATATTATTTGGGATTCAGGCAGGGTTCTTCATTACATAGTTCAGGGTAATGGCTGCTTGTGGGTATTTTAGAATATATTCTCACTTCCTGCTTACAGTAGGAAGGTGTATATTATAACTTGGAGTCATTTTTCCAACATTTGCATAAGTGTGTGGTGTCTAGCTACATGACACTGGTATGAGGCTGTAACAATTCCTGAGTTTCAGTTTAAAATGAGTCTCATTCTTTGTGATTAGTTCATTTGTTTTAATTTCAGTGAGGTTGAGGAAGTTTAGGTAAGTGCATATTTCCAAGACCATCTTCCCTGGGAGTTCATTTGCATTGTGAGAAAGGTATGTAAAGCCAAGGCTCTGGTTTCTAAAAAAATCATTTCCACTTCTTCCTGGGCCCCATCTAGACTAACTTTTCCAGCCTTCCTTGCAGGTAAGTAACTGAGTCAGGCCAATGGAAAGTGGTGTATGGAATTTTTAGGCTGCAGCTTTTAAGATGTGAACATTACCCAGACTCCATTCTCTCTCCCTTTCGCTGCCCCCAGGATATAAGTTGTAACAATGCTCTGGGGATTGGGGAGTTGTACTATAAAAGGAATACTGGGTGACCATATGAAGACCCTCCATCTACTCTTTCAGAAGAAGGAAAACTCCTATGGTGTGTGAGTCATTATGCATCAGGCTATTTTTCGTTTTTAATCACAGGCCAGCTTCCCTTAATAATACCACTTTCTAATTCTCTTAACTTGTTTAACTCAAAGCACTGTGGTTTCTATTACAAATAAAATTCATTTAAATAATTTTGTAACTGAACTACCATTCAAAACTCCATGAACAGTGTTCTTTACACACTGAGACTTAGAATATGATACAGTGTCTTAGATTGGGTTTCCTGGAATCAGACTCTGAGATGGGGAATTGTGTCCTGAAGGTTGACTGGGAGGTAACACCAGTCGGCAAGTGAGAAGGGAGGGTAGGGCATAGACAGATATTGACCCACAATGTGGCAGCCACGGAAACCTTAGTCTAGGCCTAGGAGGATGTCTGGAGCTGGGATGATGGCCTTTTGGTGTTGTCCCAAACTGAGGCATGGGGGTCAGGCCTTTGAATTTCTACATGAGCAACTGACCATAGCAGCCTTCTAGAAAGGGTCATAACCTTGGGGAAAGCAGTTTTGTGTGGCCTAGGACATGTCCCACTAAGGGAAAAAGCTGAGTTCTGTCAGTGTCTGATATTCCCAGCAGTTAGTACATTGATATTTAAAGACAAGACTGGACGGTAGGCACAGTATCCGGCACAGGTAGGCATGTAGATGATAATTTATTGCACATTTCTTTTTAGAATCCAAATCTGGCAATTGAATAAAAAGTAATGGATTAGTATCTGACCTGAGTAAATAAACTTTCCTGTTAGAAGAGATTTGATTGCATCAGTGTTCTCTAACATATGGTGTATGTACTGCAAGATACTGGCAATATTCATAGGTCATTCAGAAAGAAAATACGAGTGTGTGTGCATAAAATATAGATATTACATAAATAATTGATAAAAGTTATTAAAAGCAGTTAATATAAAACAGGCAAGTAGTGCATGTATAGCATTTATAAATATTTGATTTACTGTAAATCTCATATTTCATAAAGTCTATATTTCATATAGTCATAACATTGGCATTTATGTAACATTAGGAAAGAAAAATATGCTGCTGTAAAAAATTTTAAGACACATACTTTTTAAAAAGAGTCCAGAAAGACACATAAATCGGTCATGATGGATGTTTGTTGCTTCAGAATTTCTTTAATCTACACTAAAGTACTCTTTTGGCTGTCACCAGTTGCATTACTTAGTGTTTGGAAAGGATTAAAAAATATATATATACAGTTTTACTTACTTGAGGATATCTTCCTTCCTTAGGATATGTAATATATTTTGGTGCTTTGCAAAAAAATATGAAATTGAAATCATTCTTCCAAAGACAAATGTTGACTTCATTTATATTGGATTTGTGCTCTGCCAATCATGTTTCATGCCTTGCTGATTATACAATGTCTTTTTTCTCTCAATGTCCAATCACAGAATAATCATTTTGAAGACTTTTAAATGACAATTAAATTCCCTATATACAGAACCATCAAGGCACATAACTTGAAATCATTAAACTATGAGTAGCTGTCTGACTGTAACTGTGAGATACATTCTGATTTTGGAAATATTCAAATGTGAAAAAACTGCATTATAGACTTGATGAAGTATAGTATATTACTGTATGTGTTAATTTTTTATTAACTAATGAATATGCACAATAAATACTTTCTGAAGACTGCTTATATTTTATAAAAATGTTTAATAATGGTGTTGTTAAATAGCACATTTCTCTAGTACATTTAAAGGATTTAAAAAATAAGAACCCAAATACAATGTAAACTAAGGCAGACCTACCTAACGATTCCAGACGTTATTAAATTTCATTTTCCAGAGAATTCCATATATCTTGAGTTCTTGAATTCTTGAGTTCTGACAGACCCTTTCATTATTGCTTCTCTACTCTTTTCAAAAAAGTTTTCAGTTCAAAGTATATTCAATGCCTACTCTTCTATTTTTGTTCTTGTTTGTTCTGCCCCTTAAGATTCTTGATATCAAATCAGATATGAAAAACAAATTATACTGCCAGTTTTAAAATATCAATATTATAAAAGACTTAGACCTAATGGCCAAACCTCATTTGTATCAACTGGTTGACATATATTTCATTTCACTTGAGTTATCTTTTTTCTTTATCATTTAATTTTTGTCAGCCTAATTTTAAAAGAAAATAAAACAGTTTGAAGAAAAAAGTATAAATAAGAGGAGGTTATTAGGTTTCAGTATTTGTAAACTCATGAAACAAAAAATAACTTTTTTGGTTAAAAAGAAATAATGGCCTGCAAAACAACTTCCCTACTTTGCTTATTGTTGAATATGTTAAATAAAAGCAATAAATTTCTTAGAGAAGATATGAATAATTATTGAACTCAAAATTCATTCAAAGAAAATATTTTACATAACTATTAAGCAGGGAAGGTTTTTTCCTCAGAACAATTAAATTCGTTCCAGAGCATATTGGGAATTCTTTTCAATCATACTCTCACTCTGACAATGAAATAAACAACATTACTTTTCAGCTTGACTGCCACCTTCAAGCACTGGGCTCAGAAACTGTAATTTAAAACTATTTAAAAGACACATTTCACAGTTTACTCATGAGAGGAAGCACATCTGGTTCTAATTCCCTTCCTAAAAATCCCTCCCACACTATCACCTGCTGTCCTGCTGTATTAACTTATACCCCAGGTTAATGATCTCTTTCTGAGGTTCAAAGCATAACTTTTCAAAGGTCATGATTAAAATATGCACCTACCTTTTAGTTTTTGTATGTGGTCATGTTACTGAGTCATCAACCTATTCCTAAATTACACCACCACCTTGTTTCTCAGAGACAGCCTCATGTCAGTGTCTGAACTCCAAAGCAGTGTTTCAACTCTCTTCGAAAAGTTCTCCCAATACCAAGCAGTAATAAATATGGACTCTCAACTTGAGTAAATGCCTTGGCAGTCTAATCTTCCAGGTACATGGCTATTAATCTCATCCAAACATATGTCATGAGCTATTTTGATGTTATCAATAATAATATAATGATTTCAAACATGGTATAGAATGAAAGCACATCCAGAGTTAGACAGCAACCTCAAAAGAAATAAGCCATGTGGAACTATTGATTTTTTTATTTTGAGAAGAAAATTATACCAAACAGAAAAGGCGAAGGCAGCAGGATTAAGACATGTATTACTATAATTCTAAGGATCAGTAAATAGAGGCATATGTGCCATATATGAAAGTGCATGGACTTGACTGCACAAGATTTTCACATCTTAAGTATTTCTCTATTTTTTTAGCTTTATTGAGGTATAATTGACACACAAATGACAATTACATAATGACCTGCTTTGCATCTTGTTACAATTTTGGCTTAAGGTCTATTTTGTCTGATATAAATATTACTACCCCTGATTTCTTTTGGTTTTCTATTTGTATGGACTATCTTTTTCCATTTGTTCCCTTTCAGTATATGTATATTCTTTTTTTTTTTTTACCAAGAAGTCTTTCAAGAATTCTGTATATGTAAATATGATCACCTTGAGCTTGTGCAGGAAAAAGAGAGCTCCAGTTACCTGGGCTTCCGAACGCTTTTTTTTTTTCTTTTTCCCACATATCTTGCTTGTGTTTTTTCTTGTATCCTGCAACATCTTATTTTTTTATTAATATAATTTATTTTATTATCATTAATCTACAATTACATGTGCAATATTATGGTTATTAAACTACCCCTTCATCAGGTCCCCCCCACCAACCCCATCAGTATATGTATATTCTTAATGCTGAAGTGAGTCTCTTGTAGGCAGCATATAGATGGGTCTTTTTTTTTATCCATTCAGCCACTCTGTCTTTTGATTGGAGAATTTAGCCCACTTACATTTAAAATAATTGTTTATTTTACATTTAAAATTATTATTGCTGGGAATGGATTTACTATTGCAAATATGTTGTCTTCTGGTTGTTTTATAATTCCTCTGTTCCTTTCCTCCTCTCTTGATCTCTTCCTTTGTATTCTGTAGTGGTATGCTTGGATTCCTTTCTCTTTATCATTTGTGAATCTACTATAGGTTTTGTATACAGTTGCCATGATGCTTAGATAAAACAGCTTATAATTATAGTAGTCTATTTTAGGATATAAGTTTGTATCTCTTCAGAGTCATTTATTTTGGTACTCTTTGGGCTTCTTCATCTGGATGTCTGTTTCTTTACCCAGTGTGGGTAAAATTGTAGTATTTCCAGAATGTCTCACCTGGCTTTAGTTCATCTGCATATCAATAGGTATTTCAAGGGGTGGGTAGAACTGGTCCATCTACATATCAATAGATAGTTACAAGGGCATAAGAGGGCTTATCTGGATCAGAATGGTTGGGTAGAGGTCTCTGCTGCTGCAGCCTGGTCAAGAGAGAGACAGGATGACAGCTTGTGAGAAATAAATAGGTTTCTTAACTTTATTTCTCCATTTGACTGATTTTGGTTTTAGAGGTATTTTGCCCCAGGATTTTCCCCCCAGAGTTACACCGGTTTAAGTAAGTTTCCAGCCATTATTTCTTTTATAAATTTTTGTGCCCCTTTTCTCTCTTTCTCTTCTCCTGGGACACCTATAGTACATATATTGTTTGGCTGATGGTATCCCATAAGTCTCTTATACTAACTCCTTCCTTTTTCATTCTTTTATTCCTTTTCCCTTTCTGATTAAATAAATTACATTGCCTTGTCTTTGAGTTTGTTATCTTTTCTTCTGCTTGATCTAGCCTTCTGTTAAACCCCTGTATTGAATTTTTCAGTTCAGTTTATTGGATTCTTCAGCTCTATGATTTTATTTTATTTTTTTGCGGTAATTTTTAGTATTTTCTTTGTTGAAATTCTCACTTTGTTTATGCATTGTTCTCCTGGTCTTGGTGAGTATCTTTATGACCATTATTTTGAACTACTGGGTAAATTACCTATCTGTTCATCATAAATCAGTTTCCAGAGATCTATCTTATTCTTTACATGTTCTTGTTTGTTCATTTTTCATTCTTTCTAGAAATGGGGCAGCTGGAGCATGGTCCTGATAAAGGATTCACTCTACCAGCAATCTATTCACCCTCTTTACTGCAAGCTGATGACTGGTGCATATTAACCAGCAAAACTTAGCAGATTGATTGGAACTGGAACTGCCTCATGATCATTTCTAAAAGATTGAACAATTAAAATTTTAGAAATAGAGAGGATTAAAAAAGATTCTTTATGGATTTATTTGTGGGTAAACATAAGAAATAAAAAAAGGTGTTAGTAGATTCATCATATATAATCAACTAAACTGATCCAGAACATACATTAAAGGAACCATTTTTTTCTTTCAACCCATTATGTGGTTAATATATTGCAATACTCTGTATAAATTGCATTTTTGTTCTTGAAAAGGTTCATATATCTAATTAGTCTCCCAAGTATTTTGTGTATAAGAAATAAAAATGCTGAAAAGGTACAACATAACTACTATTCAACTTCAGCCTAATAAATGCTACCATTTATTGTTTTGGAAATTGGCCAACTGCTTCATTAAATACTTTATATAATTGACTGTCTTAATTATCCTATGTATTCATATATTTTATCACTATTTTCATTTTGCAGATGAGGAGATGGAGCCTCCAGTGGACAAGAGTAACTTGCCTAGCATAATATAGCCAGTAAATGGCTTATTTCAAACCCTTATCTGTATAGTTCCAAAATTTGTGGTCTTTACTAATATGCTATATTTTCTATCTGAAATCAAATTTTCTACCTCCATTATTCATAAATTGAATACTGTGTGATAGGTCTACAGAAATAAAAAGACCAGAAGTTGCTATCTCTAAGACTAGTTTTAAAGTTTGTTAGGAGCTAGATTCAGTGTGACATTCTGTGTACATCAGACTAATTCCATCATTGTAAAAATAAAGGAGAAATTGTGGCAGAATTCACTAACCTTATGTCCAACTATTTCCAGGGACTTTCCAAATGTATTCAAATAGCTCCTATTCTTTCTACTTTCAAACAAATAAAATGGAATCTTATTATTTTTCCGTAGCAATATAAGTGTCTTTGTATGCATTTATTCATATTTGCTCCCACATTCAGAGTGCAGTGCAGACTGGTTTAATATGGTGGCTGTCACTCTGAATCCTTTTCATGGAGTATTTCTCCAATCCTGAGAGGCAGATAAAGGAAGCTAGGCCACAAGCAATATAATTAGATTTTTTTTCTATTCAACATTTCTATATTAAAGAATCCCTAAATAGATCAATGTCTCTCCTGGACAGAAGATATATCCACACAGTTTTGTACAGTTGCCAAAGCAATGCATGCCTGAATAGACATTAATTTGACTACAGGATTAGCTTTATTTCTGAAAGGCCTCAAATCCCTGGAGCACCTTCTAATACTGAAGCACATGAGGAGATCCTGAAGGCCCAATAGAGTTTCTTTTGATCTTCTGACTTTGTAGACATATCAGAGAACAATAGTGAAATACTTCTTTTCATTTTGAATTCAGAAAGTCCATACAGCCTTATGATTAATTTAATCAGATTTTAGGATTAAAAGACAAATAATTAGATGTGTAAATAAGTTTTTTTAAGGAATAACTGTATTCTTCTGTATGAGATTTTGTTGAAGGCTCAAATCTTTCCAGAGCAGGTAGATCCATTACTAACAAGGTATATCAAGCATAAATGGTAAAAAGGAGTTATTTAATAGGAAATGAAACTCAGTGGGATATCTAATAGTCTCTAAAGTAAGGATCCATCATATAGTTAAAACCATTTTCTCTCTTAAATCACCATGTAGATACAGGAAAATTATCTCACCTTAATTTCTTCTCTATAGGAGAATTGAAATGCTTGAGAAAAATGAGGGGAGGTATGACTCATGGAAACAATCACGAAGCCTTTGGACAGCTAAATATTTCTAATAAAAAAATTATAAGCCCACAGGGTAGGCTACAGATTAGAACAATGAGTAGATACAAATCAATACAAAGATAAAATTGTATTGGAAGTGATGTTTTCATCTGAAAAGTATTCCTTGGTGGTCAAAGTGGGAAGTGTAAAATGAAAATGCATATATGCATACAATTCCAGCCATATTAAATAACCTGCATTTCATTGGTTAAAAATGCTTCCTTTCTCTTGAGGATACTCTTTCACAGTCTGTCTAGTTGTTTCCTACTTATTGTTTAGACTATAACCCTGGTATCATTGTCTTAGCCAAGCATTACCTGATATACTGTGCAAAGTTGGGATATTCTCTTTGGTATTTCCAGAACTGTCTCTTGTAACTTATCCTATAGTGGACTATTAGTTTTGCTTCTCTGTTCCCTTCACTGGATTGAGAGTTCTTTGGGGTTCAAAATTTTATTTACATTCCTAGTACTTAGCACAATCCTTAATGCATGATAGGCAGTGAAGGAAAAAAGATGGTAGAAAGGAGAGAGGGAAGGAAAGAGCAGGAACTGAAATGGAGGGAAAAAATATCTTAAAAGGTCTCTTAAGAATAAGAAAGATTAGCCCTAACCTCAAAATTTTTGTCACAGTTATAGTCCTTCTGAAATAAAAGGACTATTGTTCAATGGTAACTTCCTTCCTTAAACTTTGTTCAGACAAAAATTGCAAAGCATACACAAAAAAGAATATAGTGATTTTATTTTTATATTATCTAATCCTATATGTAAAAATGCCTACTCTATCACAAGCATGCATGGAACAATTTATCCCTTAAGTATCATACAGAAGGTGTATTGATAGACAATGTAATAATTTTTAGGACTTCATTTATAGCATCTAGATTAAACATCTAAGGCTAAGAAGTGAAAGTATGATAGAAAAATAATATATGTATATATACACATGGATATATATACACATACACAGCATATATATAATTAATATAGTATATGTTTGAATGACAAGCTTTGGTCTTAGTATGAATCAAGATAACTTATTACTCATGAGGTTTTAGTCTGCATGTGAATACATGTACATGTGCATTCATATATATAACCAATATGATATGAGAGTATATTATATTTGGGAGAACACATGAACTTTTGTTGAATTAGAAACTACAAAATAACAGCACTATACTATAATCCTAGTTTTACATTTAGAGAATTTGAGACAATAGTTATTTATCTACTATAACATCATACCCAAATAACTTTTTTTTAATTACTCAAAAACAAAGAAAATAATTAGAATCAGTTATTGTTTAACAGGAAATAAAACCCATCTCGAGCTTAATATTGGAAAGAATAAACAAAGTTGTAAATGTTTTACTTAATTACATGTTTTGACACTTTTCAGCTGAACTTTCAGTTTTCTAGGGATTTACATAGGGATTTGTGCCTAAAATTTTATGCTCCCTTTTGAAGGATCAAAATGGTCAGCTGGAAGTTTTTTGTGATAGAAAGTTATTCTCCAAAAGAGTTTCATTATCTTTCCATTGTGACACAGAGTGGAAAATTCTGAAATATATATATATATATATATTTACATGGAACATATATATATTCTGAATATATATATATTATAGAATATGAAAATATATTTTATATATATATTTATATTTACACAGAAAGTGCTGTGTGTCTCCTTCCTATGTATGTGTCCAGGTCCATATCAAAGTATCACCTTCTTTCCAGGATACAGTGAATTGCCTCATCTCAATTTCTTCCTCAAATGTTCCCATTTTATCTTTGCATGTGCATGATATATTGACTAGTCACAGACTACTTTCTTTGAGGATATTTGTCAGCCTCCAATCTTCAATTCGATAGCAACCTGCCTTACTCAGTCCCGAGTGTGAGCTCAGGTTCTAAACAGTGGACCTTCTTCTGTAATACTTCCAAAAGCCAAGATTTCAACACTTGTCCTTAGGGACCCTATTAGCATCTAACATAGAACAACTCTCAAGCCTTGGGGCAGATTAGGCCCTTTTAAAGTCTCAGCCAATAAGTTCTTAAAACTTACTAGCAAAGCAACACTGCTCACCTTAAGAAGTAAGCTGAAAACATAAAAACTTTGAAAAATGTATACCTTGGTTCCTGTACCCCTATACTCTGCTGCCTGCTCACTGTCTGAAACTGCTTCATGCCCTATTTTTATTCTCCTGGTTTCCACTAAGCTCCAGCCCTCCACCTCTTTTCACCTGGATGTGTGTTCACATACAATGTTGAGTCTTTCTTGGATAAAATATTCAGCCTCTCTTTCACATATCTCCTTCTTCCTCTACCCCAAATGGTATCTGGGTATGGAATAGGGGATGAAAGGTGTGAAACTTATGCAACACCAAGGTCACATACAAGTCCAGGAAGATGAGATTGCTCGCCATGCCCCCTCCCACCAGGTGATGTCTTATCCTGCTGGCACTGGTAACTTACTTGTGACTGGTATAACTTACGGTCTTACTTTCTTTGCTGTTTTCCATCAGCTGTGACCTGTGGCTCCTTTCTTGTGGAGTTGCTACACTTTCCCAGAGTCCCTCCAAGCCTGAGGAGTGCCACAGAGCATCCATACCAAAAGGAAGCTAAGGGAAGTCGGACTGCTCAAAGCCAGGATTTTTCCTTGCCTGACCTTGCTATATTGCCATATTACCTGGTGCCCCAGGTTAGTGACCTCTTCCGGAGGTTCAGAGTAGGAAGCAAGTTTTAAACTCTACTGTCCCTATCATCAGCGTTTATCTAAGGCTCACCCACCCCCTCTCCAGATTTGGCAAAGAGAGAGGAACTTCAGAGGACTCATGTTTGGCCTGCTTATTCTCCTTCTTCCCATCAGTCCCAGGGTCAAAGGAGAGTATGCCTTTAAAAAATGTCCTTCAATCATATCCTGCTGCCGTGAAGCAGCAGGACTTCTTGCCTAGTAGGAGTAACTTTCCTACAACCTCAGTGCATGAAGACAGAGGTGTTAAAAGTATTTGGAAAATCCTCTCAAGACTATAGTTTTAATTGCAAAGTTATTCTAAAATACCAGTGGCAAAGCAAATTTAACCCTTGATTTAATAAAATAATTTTGCCTTGTCACATATTTTTTTTTTAATTCACACACTTTAATTTCTACTTCCAAGTCAATAAGGTCATCTTTAGCTCAGTACTCAACTGGGAGTGTACCCCTCTATTGTTTTATTATTGGTTCTTCCAATATCAAGTACCTGGAGGAGCTCTGGCTGTACAAGAAGGCTTTCACATAACCAAGAGAACAGCCAAAGTCACAACAAATGATATCTGAGGGAGATTCAAATGGGAGATCAGGAGTGGCATAGCTGTTTCATTCAATCTTCTTTTTAAAGTCAGATTTATTGAGAGAGAATTCACACACTATACAATTTACCCCTTTAAAGTCTGTAATTCTTCAATTTTTTATTTATTCATGGATATGTACAACCATCTTCACAGCCAAGTTTAGAACATTTTATCACTGCAGAAAGGAAGCTCATGCTACCACCCTCCTCACCTCTCCTCCCCCTCTCCCAGCTTAAGCAACAACTTAATTTTCTGTCTCTATAGATTTCCCTATTCTGAACTCTCATATGAATGGAACATATATTATGTGATCTTTGGTAACTGGTTTATTTCACTAATAATGTTTTCAATTTCAGTGTTCATCCAAGTCGTACCATGTATCTGTACTTCATTCCTTTGTATGGCCACATATTATTCCATTGTATGGGTACATCACATTTTGTTGATCCATTGGATATTTGAGCTGTTTCCACCTTTTGGCTATTGTGAACAATGCTGCACTAAACATTGGCATACAAGTATCTGTTGGTGACCCTGTGTTCAATTATTTTGGATATATACCTAGAAGTGAAATTGCTGGATATGTTAACTTTTTGAGGAATCACCAAACTGTCTTCCACAGCTGGGTGTCTATTTCACATTCCCACCACAAAGGCTAAACTCATAAGGGCTAAATATCCTCATCAAAATTTTTTATTTTCTGCTATTTGGTAATAACTATCCTAATATATATGAAGTGGTATCTCATTGTTGTTTTAATTTCCATTTCCCTAATGATGCTAGGCATGTTTTCATGTACTTATTGGCCATTTGTATATATTTGGAGAAATATCTATTTAAGTCATTTGCTCATTTTTTTGAATTTGGTTTATGTTTTTTGTTGGTGGTGAGTTGTAGGAGTTCTTTCTATATTCTGGATATTAACCCCATCAGACATATGATTTAAAAAAAATCATACTTTTAGTTTTAGCTGTAAAATTTAGGTCTTTGATCCGTTTTGGGTTAATATTTATATATGGTGTGAACCTCATTATTGTGATCTGGATATCCATTTGTCCTAGCACCATCTGTTAAAAAGACTAACCCTTCCTACTGAATAGTCTTGGTACATTTGTTGAAGTTGAAAGAGAGGATTTACTTTTTGTCTAACATATAGTAATTTGTGTTATAGAAGAACAGCTTTAAGAGAAAAATCCTAATGGACATTCTATGTCAATTGGTGATGGACAATTTACCAATAGAAAAAACAGAGGCAAAACTGTTTGCACAGAAAACAGTTCTGGTCATTTTACTTTGGTGACTTACATTAGGAAAAGTTAATTCTGTAAGAGCAGTAGACAATTAGGAATCGAAAGGATGCAGATTTGTGTTCTTGACAAAATTTTTTTTCAAAACCAAAAAGTGAATGTGTATATAAACTAACAGCACTGTGACCATAATCAAAGCTTTGACCCTCAAGCAAAGAATATCTTGCCTCAGAGTATATAAGCAACTAATGTGTAATTTCTACTGACAATAAAAATGCAAGACAGCACAGATCCTTGTCAGCAATGTCACGACACAAAACACAAGGTGACAGAGTAACTGAAACCCTTTTGATAAACATGTCCGACAATCCTACACCAAGATCGGAGTACGCATCATGATGTTGCTATATTCAAATTAGAACCAATAAGTGAAATGTAGGAAAAAAATCCTAAAAAGAGTTCCTAGAACTATTCATTATAAATTAACACAATTTAATTTGCTTTTCTTTTTAGTATTTTAAAATCTTCAACTGTAGTTAATATCAAAATGAAATGGTAGTTCTATTGTCCTTAATCAGAGGATCAGAAAAGTAAAAACTTAACTACTCTCTGGAATAATCAGTGTGCATGTGCCTGTGTACCTGTGTGTGTGTGTGTGTGTGTGTGTGTGTGTGTGTGTGTGTGTGCACACGTGCTTAATTGTCATCACTATTGGTAACTAATCAAAACTGGTTTAATATGGAAAACAGAATTTTCTCAGTTAGTGTGTGTGTGTGTGTGTGTGTGTGTGCACACGTGCTTAATTGTCATCACTATTGGTAACTAATCAAAACTGGTTTAATATGGAAAACAGAATTTTCTCAGTTAGTGTGTGTGTGTGTGTTTATATGTACATGGCCATATGCCAAGAATTTTCTAAAAAGAAAAGCAAATTAAAAACTCAGTAACAGGTAATCAGGTTGGAAAGTGCAGACTCCTAATGGAGATTCAATTTTTTTTTTAATGTGATGGGTTTTAAGAAAACTGCATTTTTAGGCATAAGATGGACACACTTATTAGTTTAAATACTTCTTGTCAGCACTAATGAAGGTATTTATTGCACACTCACAGAAATAATACCTCTACTTGATTTTTTTGGATGAAGTAATCATTTCATTAATCTCAAAATCAATGCTCTCCCATTAGTATGTGGTATTGGTAGTTAATAACATAAGAAAAGCAACACTGTCACCAAAATGTCCCCATATTAATCTGCACTAATTGCTGCCTGGATCCTATGACAGTTTGAAGAGAAAATTGTAGGTGTTTGTTTTTAGGCTTAAAAAAAAATTTTTTTTCCTCAAAGAGCACCCAGTGGCACAACCCTTAGCAAGAAATGAGTAGGCAAAAGTCAAAATGACTACTCAATTATTAAAAACTCTAAAGTTCTGAAGTATTCTTTCAGCACTGTTAGGAGAAAAACGTCATTTCCTCTGTTCCATGTCTGAGGTGATCCGACTAACTTATCTAAACTTCCAACAAGGCTGTGGTTTCTGATGTATCAACAATCTTAACAATGAGTTTAAGCTTTGTGGCTTTAATGGGTCTTCTTAATTTCATTCCAGAAATTAGAATTTGGGAACAAAGGAAGTTGGGGTGAGGTGACTAGGAGAGAGAGACTCAGTGATGGACTAGGCTGGCCTACTTAATCCATCTTTGCCTTGCAGGGAGTGGAAACCATATAATCAAGATATGTATAATACAATGTTAAAGAGAATTTCTGGGTGGACCTTCTGGGAAAGCTTTATAAAAGGGATGAACTCAGCTGACATGGAACTTCGGACTTTTCTCCTTTAACTTTGCCCACTCATTCCAGGGAAGCAGACGTAATGCCTGAAGGAGTAGTGGCCATCTGTGATCCTGAGACCAAAGGCCACATGCTAAAAAATTGGCAGAATGGAAAATAAGAAACTAGGTTCTTGGGCATTTGCAATCATCTTAGAGCTCCATTCCAAACATCTGGTTTTAGAAGAAATCAAACTGCTCTCAGTTTAAGCAACTAGAATTTTGTATTCCTAGATCCAAATACAGTTTTAAATTATATAAGAAATAGGATGCCTGTCCCCAGGGTATTTAAATAATTTATTACAAAGCTTTTTAGAGTAATACCCACCATCACATTTGTTCTGCTCTGGAAGTCAAACATTGCTTTATCAGTTGGTCTTGACCAATTGAGACTTAAGAAAAATCTTATACTTGAAAGTCCTTGACTCAAAGAATAAAACAACTGTAGGAAAACAACAAAATTAGAACCTGAGCATTCAAGAGGACCATGAAGGCAAGTGCCTGCTGCTCAAGTAAAGCCCCTCAAGGTTACAGCACAATGTTCTGGAATCCATGGGTGTATTTGTATAGAGGAGTGAGTGTGTGTGTGTATGTGAAATGTAACTGCTAAATGTGTAAACAGACATTGAGTAATTTGTTTTCTTGTGACTATATTAACAACATAAATCTTTAATCAAGGTTAATAATACATGGAAAGGTTAATCTTTTCATGGAAAGATCTACCACATCTGCATAAGTTTGTTTCTCCTGATTTGGGGAGAAGGCATTTTTGTCCAACTCCTCTGGGATCCAGATTAATTCAATGATAAAATGAGGATGAAAAGGGATTTCACGTTATTTTCAATCACGTCTTTCTCCATCCCATTCCCCACCTTCACTTTCAGTTCCCCCATCTCTAGGGCCCTTATATTTTCTCTCTCCACATTTCCCTTAATGTCCCATCTCCTAAATCAGATCAAAGATCAATGTAATATTTGGACCTGGCCTGCCTGGCAGTAGTAAAGGGTCTTTGCCAATGGCTTCTGAGTCAACAGAGGGAGCAGAACATCACCAACTTGTCTCAAACCAGCATGTGAGTGAGCTACAAACTCATGTGATTTCTCAGAGCATCACAGTAATACCATAGTTCTCAGTATTAGCCATCCATCTGAAGCCTCCTGTCTGAATTCTGACGCCTAGTTCTTCCAAGTTGTAGGAGGAAAAAAACAGAACCATGATTGAACATTAATATTGCCTGAGCCCCCAATCTATACCAATAAATCTGAATAAATACTGAAGCTTAGACTTTAAATTTTTATATGCTTTTCAGGTGACTTTCATAAGCAGATAAGGCTGAAAACCACTTAGATAGAAGCTGGAAAGGAAGGTATAGGAATTCCCAGCATTGGACTAGAGTTATGGGTAGATAATTGTGGCTTTGGAATGTTAGGCCACTTACCTTTTAATAAGTGTTTTCTGTCTCTGTTGGCTTATAACCATCCAATCAAGATACACCTACTGCTTCTAAGATAACCAAATTTCTAAGCATGATTTTCCAGTCTCTTCATTCTCCCATAGACAATATGATCCAGCCATTCCACAGTGTTTCTTGTCTTATCTACCTTCCCCACTAGACTATTAGCTTCTGGAGAGCATGGACTATGGCTTCTCACCTTTGTAGATATGGATATAGACAAAAGCCAGACACAAAAATGGGGCTCAAAAGTAAGTTCAGAATTGTGTGGGTTTGTGTGATTATCTCAGTTGGTCACTAAACCAATCTGAAATGAGGCTTATATATGTTTACATGGACAACTGTCAACTTAAATGTACGGATAGATGTAAACTAGATTTACTCTTTCAACATTTATTGTGAAACTCTCATAAAGTGACATTGTGCTAAGACCTGAGGACATACAATGAAGGGAAGGTCAGTTGCCTTCAGGGAACTCGTATTTTAGTGCATGTCACTTATAAATACTGGGAAACATTCAAAGAGATAGGGAATGCTTTGTTTCAGAATAACAAATATTAAATATGGACATTATACTAACCACTTCCCATTTATGCTTAATTATCATGCAGCACAAAAATAAAGACACTGTTAAACATATGTCACACAGACTCAGTTGTAAACCTTATGTAATTACATCTGCTAACGTGTATTCAGTGTTTTACGCCCCATACAGCATGGCTATTTGCCAACATATTGATTCAACTACTTACTCTCCTGGGGACTCTTCCATAATTCATAGAGTTTTATCCCTTATTTACAAAATGATATTTCAGAGGTGTTCAATAAATAAGAAAGATTACTGAAGTATCCCAGGAAGAAAGATATAGGAGCTGATGATGACTGAATAATATAGGCATAAAGAACATAGATTTGGGAAGATTGGGAATGGAGAGCAGGAGTTATGTTAATGTATACAGTAAACTTCAATTATATTAAAGACATCCCATGAACTATTTAAAAAAGGAATGTTAAAGGGAAAATATTTCCCTCCAATTGTTAATTTCTCCATTTTTCCTCTTTCTGGTCAATACACTATAATAAGAGCTTACAATGATGATGATCAGACTGAGTTATGGAGAAAGAGAAAGGTGGTTAAATGCAATACTAAAATATTAAAACAGACGTTAGAGTTGCAGCTAAAAGTCAGAATGTCTTTCACAATAAAATAGTTTATAGCTACTGAGAGCCATACTGTGTTTAACAGTTCGAGAAATGTGAAAAAAATCCTCTGAGCGAAAACATGCCCTCTAATACTCCATGACTAGAAATGTATCTCTTTGGATGTAGAATACTGTGTGTTTTACTTTCCAAAGTTATAAAGTTATGTCAAATTACACAACTCTTTAGGGCTTATGTCTCACCGAATCAAAGTTCTGGATTAATGGGGAGTGTACAGGGCAGAAGGGACCCTGGGCACTAGAAGCAGTGGAGGATAGTCCCAGGACTAATTTCTCTGGTCAAGGATCGGGCCTCTCCCTGGAGGGAGAGCTGACCTCCTGTAGTACAGAGGTAGTTACATCAGCTGCTTGCTGTCCTATTACAGACCAAAATCATGAACTAAACACTGTGTAATGAACCATCCCAAGCTGCTACTCTGTGCCCTCCCAGGACTGCTTTTGACTGAAATGAATTTAAAAAAAAAAAAAAAGCAATGCACAATGCAAATGTCTTTGTCCCTTGTGTTGTCACTGTGGCTCTAAAATTTGGGCTTGCTCCTGGGTCGGACATCTTTTGAAACATATACAAAAGAATGAAACTGAATATATAAGGGCTTCGTTTCACTTTGAGCAATATAATTTACTCTGTTGGAATCAAGAGCAAAATCAGAAAGAAATGAAGGCTTTGGTTAGTCTGAAAGGCCTGCCTATCCTTCTGTTTGATTGTTTGCTTCTCATTTTCAGGAATAGAACCTAGGGACTTATAACCAACTTGCTGCTTCAGTTGAAAAAATATGCTCTTGTCATTATGAAATACATTTCTAATTCCCAAACAGAACCTACAGAATTACATTCTGAAGCAACATACACATTTGACATGTTGCAAGTTAAAACAGGCATGTTTTTACCCCATGTTAAAATAGAATTGAAGGAAAATATGACCAAAGGCTTATATATAGCAACAAAAAAAACTCTTGTTCTTCCCACAAAACTTATTTTAGAGAAAATAGCTCGGATATTACTTTCTTTCACAAGAGAGATGCATTTCACTGTAGAATTGATGCCTCTCAGAACAATGAAGCACAAAACAGATTTTACAATACGTATTAGTGCATATAGGTTTCCAGGCCCATGAGGTGAACTCAATAATTGTCATTAAGAGGCATGGCCCCAGATTTTAAGTTTACTATCTAAGAAACCCACTTTTAAGCATGAAGATTTTGAAGAAGCCTGACAAACACTACTCTAGTCATCTGATCAAGGTTTACATCAAAAGTTTGTTTAAGTCATGTTGATAGTATGTACCTTCAATACCATGTGATGAGCGTCTTGGTCTTCCTCCCCAAACCCATAACCTCATTCTAAAACATCAGATAATTCCATCTGAGGCATATTCTACCAAGTACCTGACCAGTACTTCTCAAAACTGTCAAGGTCATAAAAACAAGGAAAATCTGAAAAACTGCCACAGCCTGGAGAGAAGACATGAATCTGAATATAGCATAAGGTTCTGAATGGGATCCTATGACCAAAAACAGACATTAGGTAAAAATGCGCTAAGGAAATCCAAATAAATGATGGACTTTGATGAATACTAATGCCTGAATATTGGCTAATTAATCATGAAAAATATATAAATATAAGATAATAATGGGGGAAACTGGTATACAGATTTGGGAACTCTGTACTCTGCAATTTTTCTGCAAATTTAAATCTATTGTAAAATAAAAAGCTTATGAAATGTGAAGTTCTTAATTTTTTTCCCATACTAATATTGTATTAGTATCGCAAAATTCATTTTAAGTTAAGAACATTGAGAGAAACAGAATTTAGATGGCTTGACTCACATGACTGCCCATTAAGTAGAGAAAAGAATACTTAGAATCAAGTCTCTATTTCCAAGGGCAAAGCTGTGTTAACCACATTTAATGCCCATACTTCTTACAAGAGTTTTGGAAACACATTCTGACAAGCAACTAACCACAGCTTGGCTTACTAAGTCACTTCTTTCAGATCTTGCTCAAACCTCACCTCCCCCAATGAATCTAGTCTGACCCTTTTATTTAATATAGTACAAGTCTCCTGATTCCTCTTAAGCTGTTCAATTTCTTTTCCCTTAACACTTCATCTTCTAACATACAATTTTATTTATTATCCTGCTGGTTGTATATTGCCTATGTTCCCCCACTAGAATATAAGCCAGGAGATCACAGATCTTTTTTTATTCACTGATACATCCTGAGAACATAAAACAGTATCTAGCATACAGAAAAGTCTTAAAAAAATGTCTGCTGAATGACTGAGTCAACCAATCTCAGCTGCATCAGAATTTCTGGGGACACATGTACTGTTCTCTGAGTAATGACTTTGTATGATCTCAACTCATGTGATTCATTCTACGGAGGTGGGAAATCACTTCATTTCATTCAGCCTCTTCATTTTATCATTCCTGCTTTAGATTTATCCATTGACATACCTGATTTAGATTATAACGTGTACCTCTGATAATCTTTTCTATATCTTAGTTTTCTGTACTTTGACCATTCATTCCTCTGAGTCTTCCCCCTGAACTCACATTGCTAAAACTACACCAAAAGACAGGAGATAACAAGTGTTGGTTAGGACATAGAGAAAAGGGTACCTTGTACATTGTTGGTGAGAATGCAAGTTGATACAGTTAGGGAAGACACTATGGAGGTTCCTCAAAAACTTAAACATGGAACTTTTTGAAATCCCGGCAATCTCACTTCTGGGTATATATCCAAAGGAAATGAAATCACTATCTTAGAGAGATCTACCCTCCTGTGTTCTCTGTAATATTATTCACAGTAGCCAGTTCAGGTTAGATTTCCTTTTAAAATAATGGAAATATCCATTGTTTTCATTTTCTTTTCTTCTTGTGATATAATTGGTTTTCATGACCACTGCAGTGCCAAGATGGCATATGCAAAAAGGTATCAATAATAAGGTTTAAAATAACATTCTATTTATTTTGTTATAGTTAGCAATAAATTTCTGAGCCAGTCAATTGAATAATGTAAAGATTTTTAATAAGTACATCGATCAAACTGCTTGAAAGCCTCGCATTAAACTTGTTCTTATCATGGAGTACAGGGGCCTGATATTTTAATTACGAAAGTCGAAGTGACCTTAGAATGCTAAGTCGATAATATAGCTAAATATGTTCCTTGTATAAACAATATTATTAATCTCTTCAATATTTATATGAAGGAGGGATGTTGGGATGTGTGTATATATATATAAACACAATTTTATTTTTTAATATAATTTATTTTATTATCATTAATCTACAATTACATGTGCAATATTACGGTTATTAAACTACCCCTTCATCAGGTCCCCCCCACCAACCCCATTACAGTCACTGTCCATCATTGTAGTAAGCTGCTGGAGAATGACTACTTGTCTTCTCTGAGTTGTACTGCCCTCCCCGTGCCCCCACAACATTATATCTGCTAATCGTAATGCCCCTTTTTCCCTCTTATCCCTCCCTTCTTGCCCATTTTCCCCAGTCCCTTTCCCTTTGGTAACTATTAGTCTGTTCTTGGGTTCTATGAGGCTGCTGCTGTTTTGTTCCTTCAGTAATTTTTCTTTGTTCTTATACTCCACATATGAGTGAAATCATTTGATACTTGTCTTTTTCGGCTTGGCTTATTTCACTGAGCATAATACCCTCTAGCTCCATCCATGTTGTTGCAAATGGTAGGATTTGTTTTCTTCTTATGGCTGAATAATACTCGATTGTGTATAAGTACCACATCTTCTTTATCCATTCATCTACTGATGGACACTTAGGTTGCTTCCATTTCTTGGCTATTGTAAATAGTGCTGCAATAAACATAGGGGTGCATCTGTCCTTTTCAAAATGGGCTGCTGCATTCTTAGGGTAAATTCCTAGGAGTGGAATTCCTGGGTCAAATGGTATTTCTATTTTGAGTTCTTTGAGGAACCTCCATACTGCTTTCCACAATGGTTGAACTAATTTGCAGTCCCACCAGCAGTGTAGGAGGGTTCCCTTTTCTCCACATCCTCGCCAACATTTGTTGTTGTTTGTGTTTTGGATGTTGGCCATCCTCACTGGTGTGAGGTGATATCTCATTGTGGTTTTAATCTGCATTTCTCTGATGATTAGCGATGTGGAGCATCTTTTCATGTGCCTGTTGGCCATCTGAATTTCTTCTTTGGAGAAGTGTCTATTCATGTCCTCTGCCCATTTCTTAATTGGATTATTTGCTTTCTGTTTGTTAAGGTGCATGAGTTCTTTATATATGTTGGATGTCAACCCTTTATCAGATACGTTTTTTATGAATATATTCTCCCATACTGTAGGATGTCTTTTTGTTCTACTGATGGTGTCCTTTGCTGTACAGAAGCTTTTGAGCTTGACATAGTCCCACTTGTTCATTTTTCCTTTTGTTTCCCTTGCCCGGGGAGATATGTTCATGAAGAAGTTGCTCATGCTTATGTCCAAGAGATTTTTGCCTACGTTTTTTTCTAAGAGTTTTATGGTTTCATGACTTACATTCAGGTCTTTGATCCACCTTGAGTTTACCTTTCTGTATAGGGCTAGAGAGTTGTCCAGTTTCGTTCTCTTACATGTAGCTGTCCAGTTTTTCCAACACCACCGGCTGAACAGGCTGTCATCTCCCCACTGTATATCCAAGGCACTTTTATCAAATATTAATTGACTGTATATGTTTGGGTTAATGTTTGGATTTTCTATTCTGTTCCACTGGTCTGTGGGTCTGTTTTTGTGCCAATACCAAATTGTCTTGATTACTGTGGCTTTGTAGTAGAGCTTGAAATCAGGGAGTGTAATTCCCCCTGTTTTATTCCTCCTTCTAAGGATTGCTTTGGCTATTCGGGGTCTTTTGTGGTTCCATATGAATTTTAGAATTATTTGTTCCAGTTCATTGAAGAAAGCTGTTGGTAGTTTGATAGGGATTGCATTGAATCTGTAGATTGCTTTAGGTAGTATAGCCATTTTGACAATATTTATTCTTCCTAGCCAAGAGCATGGGATGCATTTCCATTTCTAAGTGTCCTCTTTAATTTCTCTTAGGAGTGTCTTGTAGTTTTCAGAGTACAGGTCTTTCACTTCCTTTGTTAGGCTTATTCCTAGGTATTTTATTCTTTTTGATGCAATTGTGAATGGAATTGTTTTTCTGATTTCTCTTGCTGTTAGTTCATCGTTAGTGTATAGGAAAGCAACAGATTTCTGTGTGTTAATTTTGTATCCTGCAACTTTGCTGAATTCAGATATTAGTTCTAGTAGTTTTGGAATGGAGTCTTTAGGGTTTTTTATGTAGAGTATCATGTCATCTGCAAATAGTGACAATTTGACTTCTCCTTTACCAATCTGGATGCCTTGTATGTCTTTGTTTAGTCTGATTGCTGTGGCTAGGACCTCCAGTACTATGTTGAATAACAGTGGAGAGAGTGGGCATCCCTGTCTTGTTCCCGATCTTATATGAAAAGCTTTCAGCATCTTGCCGTTAAGTATGATGTTAGCTGTGGGTTTGTCATATATAGCCTTTATGATGTTGAGGTACTTGCCGTCTATACCCATTTTGTTGAGAGTTTTAATCAGGATTGGATGCTGAATTCTGTCAAATGCTTTTTCAGCATCTATGGAGATGATCATGTGGTTTTTGTTCTTCTTTTTGTTGATGTGGTGGATTATGTTGACGGATTTTCGAATGTTGTACCATCCTTGCATCCCTGGGATGAATCCCACTTGATCATGGTGTATGATCCTCTTGATGTATTTTTGAATTCGGTTTGCCAATATTTTGTTGAGTATTTTTGCATCTACGTTCATCAGGGATATTGGTCTGTAATTTTCTTTTTTGTTGAGGTCTTTGCCTGGTTTTGGTATTAGAGTGATGCTGGCTTCATAGAATGAGTTTGGAAGTATTCCCTCCTCTTCTATTTTTTGGAAAACTTTAAGGAGAATCGGTGTTATTTCTTCTCTACATGTCTGGTAGAACTCAGAGGTGAATCCATCAGGCCCGGGGGTTTTGTTCTTCGGTAGTTTTTTGATTACCAATTCGATTTCGTCGCTCGTGATTGGTCTGTTTAGTTTTTCTGTTTCTTGCTTGGTCAGTCTTGGAAGGTTGTATTTTTCTAAGAAGTTGTCCATTTCTTCTAGGTTTTCCAGCTTGTTAGCATATAGATTCTCATAATATTCTCTTATGATTCTGTGTATTTCTGTGGGGTCCGTTGTGATTTTTCCTTTCTCATTTCTGATTGTGTTTATGTGTGTATATTCTCTTCTTCTCTTAATGAGTCTGCCTAGGGGTTTATCTATTTTGTTTATTTTTTCAAAGAACCAGCTCTTGGTTTCATTGATTTTTTCTATTGTTTTATTCTTCTCAATTTTATTTATTTCTTCTCTGATCTTTATTATGTCCCTCCTTCTGGTGACTTTGGGCCTCATTTGTTCTTCTTTATCCAATTTCAGTAATTGTGTCTTTAGACTATTCATTTGGGAATGTTCTTCCTTCTTTAAATAGGCCTGGATCGCAATATACTTTCCTCTTAGAACTGCCTTTGCTGCGTCCCACAGAAGTTGTGGCTTTGTGTTGTTATTGTCATTAGTCTCCATATATTCTTTGATTTCTGTTTTGATTTGGTCGTTAACCCATTGATTAGTTAGGAGAGTGTTGTTAAGTCTCCATGTATTTGTGAGCCTTTTTGATTTCTTTCTAAAATTTATTTCTAGTTTTATACCTTGGTGATCTGAGAAGTTGGTTGGTAGGATTTCAATATTTTTGAAATTACTGAGGTTCTTTTGTGGCCTAGTATGTGGTCTATTCTGGAAAATGTTCCGTGTGCACTTGAGAAGAATGTGTATCCTGTTGCTTTTGGGTGTAGAGTTCTGTAGATGTCTGTTAGGTCCATCTGTTCTAGTGTGTTGTTCAGTGCCTCTGTGTCTTTACTTATTTTCTGTCTGGTTGATCTGTCCTCTGGAGTGAGTGGTGTGTTGAAGTCTCGTAAGATGAATGCATTGCTGTCTATTTCCTTCTTTAATTCTGTTAGTATTTGTCTCACATATGCTGGCACTCCTGTGTTGGGTGCATATATATTTATAATGGTTATATCTTCTTGTTGGACTGACCCCTTTATCATTATGTAATGTCCTTCTTTATCTTTTGCTACTTTCTTCGTTTTGAAGTCTATTTTGTCTGATACAAGTACTGCAACACCTGCTTTTTTCTCTTTGTTGTTTGCATGAAATATCTTTTTCCATCCCTTCACTTTTAGTCCGTGTATATCTTTGGATTTGAGGTGAGTTTCTTGTAGGCAGCATATAGATGGGTCTTGCTTTTTTATCCATTCTGTTACTCTGTGTCTTTTGATTGGTGCATTCAGTCCATTTACATTTAGGGTGATTATTGATAGATATGTACTTATTGCCATTGCTGGCTTTAGATTCGTGGTTACCAAGGGTTCAATGGTTGCTTCTTTACTATCTAACAGTCTAACTTAACTTTCTTGTTAAGTTATTGTAAACACAGTCTGATGTTTCTTTATTTCTCTCGCTTCTTATTCCTCCTCCTCCATTCTTTCTATAGTAGGTGTTTTATTCTTTGCCTTTAGTTAGTATTTGGATGGTGTGCTTTCTTTGCTATGATTTTATTTTCTCTGGTGACATCTTGTTAGCCTTAGGTGTACTTCCATCTAGAGCTATCCATTTAAGATATCCTGTAGTGGTGGTTTATGAGAGGCAAACTCTTTCAACTTCCATTTATCTGGAAATTGTTTAATCCCTCCATCATATTTAAATGATAATCGTGCTGGATACAATATTCTTGGTTCGAGGCCCTTCTGTTTCATAACGTTAAATATATCATGCCATTCTCTTCTGGCCTGTAAGGTTTCTGTTGAGAAGTCTGATGATAGTCTGATGGGTTTTCCTTTGTAGGTGACCTTTTTTCTCTCTCTAGCTGCCTTTAATACCCTGTCTTTATCTTTGATCTTTGCCATCTTATTTATTATGTGTCTTGGTGTTGTCTTCCTTGGTTCCCTTGTGTTGGGAGATCTATGAGCTTCAGTGGACTGCGAGACTATTTCCTTCCCCAGCGAGGGAAAGTTTTCAGCAATTATTTCTTCAAAGACACTTCCTATCCCTTTTTCTCTCTCTTCTTCCTCTGGTACTCCTATAATGTGAATATTGTTCCGTTTGGATTGGTCACACAGTTCTCTTAATATTCTTTCATTCCTAGAAATCCTTTTATCTCTTTCTGCTTCAGCTGCTCTGTACTCCTGTTCTCTGTTTTCTATTCCATTAAGTCTCTTGAATCTCATCCATTCTGCTGTTAAGCCCGTCAATCATTTGTCTGGTTTCTGCATTGTCTTTCCTCCGTTCCCTCACTTCCTCCCTCAGCTCTTGCACATTTCTCTGTAGGTCCATCTGCATGGTTATGACTTTTATTCTGAATTCTTTTTCAGGAAGACTGTGCATTTCCATCCCTTCAGACTCCCTCTCTGGGGTTGTCTGGTTGATTTTGGTCTGAACCATATTCCTCTGTCTTTTCATGGCTATAGAATTGGTCACTGATAGTTGCCACGTATGTCAGCTGGGCTCTTTAAGACTTTAAAAAGAGGAGAAAAAGAAAAAGAGGAAAAAAAAGAAAAAAAAGAAAGAAAGAAAGAAAAAAAGAAAGAAAAGAAAAAACAAAAACAAAACAAAAAACAAAACAAAAAAAAATGCCCACTTGACGTAGATTCTGTGGGAATGCTCTAGGTGGCACTATTGCCCCACTATTCCACAGCTGTGACTGTGCCGCTCCACAGGGCCCTTTATCGCTCTGGCAGGGGTGGGAACGAGTAGGAGGCTGTTGATCTCAGTGAGAAGTGTTAAGAATGGCTACGCTTCCTCAGTCGCCAGCTAAGGCGTCTGAAACTCCCCAGGACTCCCAGCCTGCTGGGCTGAGTGTGCTGGGGCGATCCGGCTCCTCCACTGGGCTCCTGTCTCATTAAGACCACTGAAGAAAGCATGCGCTTTTTTTTTTTACCTTCCTGGGAGCCGGCTGCACGCACCCTGGCGCGTTCCCCACTCAGATCCTGCACCTCTCTCTCTCCAATCTCCGCTGCACTGTGCAATGTGGGTCAGCACTCCCTGCGCAGATCACCGGGGCTGGCTACTTCGCGGGGTGTACTTCTACTCCCTTCCAGCTCTGAATCCTCTCCTCCCGCCGGGGTGCTGGTGTGGGGGAGTGCACGGGTCCCGCCGGGTCACGGCTCCATATCTTACCCGCCTCTTGGGGTGCCGAGTCCTCTCGTGTGTAGCTGCACGCTGTGCGCTTTCCTGTGTATTCTTGTCTCTCTTTTAGGAATAGATGTATTTGCTGTGTTTTTGTAGATAAATATAGTGTTGGGAGGAGATTTCTGCTGCCTTGCTCACACCACCATCTTCCCGGAAGTCTCCACACACTTTTAAATGGAGTGTTTCCCTTTATTGAACACATTTCTAACTTGCTTCTGATGTCTTAACTGCAGCAATTTTATCTGATTTGGATCTGAGATATATCCATTAATAAGAGTGTTGGCCAATAATTAAGTAAAAATACTTTATGATCTTTATGATCCTCGGCACAAAGCATTAATGTGACTCAAAGTAATCTTGACAGTTGTGGACATATTTATGATATTTCACTTTATGACCTTTGCTAGTATATTTGAATAGTAAAATTTGAAAAGATTAAAAAATAATTTTTCCAACTGGTAGACTTTCTGAAGTCACTTGGTGGAAGCAAAGTCAGCATATTAATGGAACACCAATTTTCACTGCTTCACTCCTCTTAATTTGTAAAATTCCTCAGGTGACAGAGAGAACCTTCTTTGTATTCCAGACATGGGTTTTTCTGTTAAATTAGTCATACCATACTCTTCCTCAAAGAACAATAAATGCATCAGTTCATAGCAAAAGGCACTGAAGGAAACCAGTGCTGCAAATAGGAAAGTCTCATTCACCATTTCTTTCATCATAGCCTTTAAGTTGAAAACAGAAGTCTCCTAAGTTTCTGTCAAATCAGTTGGAACTGGTTTAAAAGCCCAAAATGAAATTCATATACTCAACAAATCAAAGGCTAAATGAACTGTCTGAAAGTCTCACACAGTGTGGTTAAGAGCACTGTAATTTTTCATGTAAGTTAGTCATTACCCCTGCATGATATCTACAAACACTTTAGTGCTTTATATTATTCTCCCACTCTTAGTGATTATGAAATGTTTTAAGGCACTCTTAATAGAATAACTTATAGAAAAGGCAAATTCCTGGTTTGCATAAATACATATGCTCAAAGATATATCCTACCATCTTTTCACATAGTTACCTTAATTATGCTCCCCTCTATAAAGATTTTTGGGAGTTAAGTTTTCATAGTGTGATAACCCTATGAGGTTTTGTTTGTATTTTTTTTTTTTGCTTTATACATTAGTATTTTGTGTTGCTCTTTAAAGTCATTCAGAGTTTCTATCATTCCAATAAACTTGCATGAATTCAAATCTTATATACTCTCCTAACCATCTGGATTTGGATATATTAATTTATATGGCTAGGTACGCTATTGTTACATATGTTTTCCAAACAGAAATTTGAGAAATTTGCTGTAACAACTCATTTTAGGATTAATGATAAATAGGAAAGCAAAGAAAGTGCTTGGTGTCTTTCTGCCTGAGTTAGTCATGCTCCACAAAAGACTCCTTAATTTATCAATATAATTCTTTAGGATCCACATAACAAGCTAGGCACAGTAATCCCAGTGTGATCTGACCAAAGAGGAATAGAATTAAACTATTATCCCTCTGGTTTAATACTTTCAATGCAGCCTAAGATTTATGATTGTATTCACCTTTATAGCAGCTGAATAGAATTCTTCACTCATATATACCAAAATATTCTTTTAGAAATAAGTTTTTTTTAAATGTAAGTCACTTCTTTCTACAGATGTCATCTGTGATCACATCTTCAATGTCTACTCTCTAGCAGTATTTCAATTCCCTGAGGCCTAGAAATTTAAATTCACTGAAGAGAATTATCATTCTCCTTCATTCTCTCCCCAAACAATACTTATGCTACCTCCACACTTACAGTTATATTATTCCTAGCTCCAATTTTATTCCTATTTTACTCATCTTGTGGCTTGTTTAAGGATGTCATAACAATTTTAGGACACAGAGGTTTCTCACAGTGCTGAACTACTTCAGGATTATTTGTTTATACCAGTCCTTCAGTATTGATAATACAATTTATAATGTACATTAACTTTCTCCTGTATGTCTTATATTTACTTTTTGTAGTACCTGTTGTACTTGAGCATAAACTGTGATATTTGAAAACTGTTAAGCACCCTGTGTAGTAAATATGCTACATTACGGATCAGATAATTGAGCTCTGGTCCCTCTACGATCACTGAGGAGCCACATGACATCACTTGGCCTGTTTCCTTGTCTATAAAATATTGAAGGTGGACTACATGCACTTTATACATCTCTTCAAACTACGTGCTTTGACTGGTGTAACAGCCATCAGATCCATAAAGCAGGAGGCATATGTGCCTGTTCATTAATAGCTCCCTGGGCACTTAATATTTTGAACAGAATATATTAATTCAGTCAGTCAACAAAATTTCATTGTGTGAAAGATGTTCAACATCATTAATCATTAGGGAGATTAAAATTAAAACCATGGGATATCACTTCCTGCCTGTCCAAATGATCATAATAAAAAAGATAGGAGATGGCAAATGCTGGCAAGGATGTAGAGAAAACAGAACCATTATGCACTGTTGGTAGGACGGTAAATTGCTATAGCTGAAAAATAGTATGGAAGACCCTCAAAAAATTAAAAATAGTACTACCATATGATCCAGCAGTTCTTACATCTAAAGAAAATGAAAACACTAACTTGAAAAAAATATATGCCATCCCCATGTTCACAGCAACATTATTTACAATAGCCAAGACAGAAGGAGCCTAAATGTTCACTGACAGATGAATGGATAAAGAGGTTGTGGTATGCAATGGAATACTGAAGGGGAAGGCCATAAGAAATGAAAAAATCCTGCCATTTGTGCTAACATGGATGGACCTGGAGGGTACGACACTAAGTGAAATAAGTCAGACAAAGAAAAATACTATGAATTCACTTATATGTGGAATCTTAAAAAACAATAAAATAAACAAGACAAACTCATAGAAAAAGAGATCAGATTTGTGGTTA
Organism: Smutsia gigantea; assembly: GCA_032199065.1. NCBI lineage: Eukaryota > Metazoa > Chordata > Mammalia > Pholidota > Manidae > Smutsia > Smutsia gigantea. The sequence goes on from JAVSCE010005203.1 coordinate 95,662, forward strand.
CCAGAGATGGTAGTTGGGAGGAGGGGGAATTGGAGGAAGGTAGTCAAATTTCCAGTTATAAAATAAATAAGTACTAGTGATGCAATGTACAACATGATGACTATAGTGACCACCGCTGTATAATATATATGAAAGTTGTTAAGAAAATAAATCCTAAAAGAGTTCTCATTCCAAGGAAAATTTTTTTCCTTTTTTAATTTTATCTATATGAGATTATGTATGTTAACTAAACTTACTGTGGCAATTATTTCATAATTTATGTAAGTCAGACCATTATACTGTACACCTGAACTCATACAGTGATGTATGCCAATTACATCTCAATGAAACTGGGAAAAAATTTTAACAAAAACCACCCCAAAAATAAAACCATGGGGCCAGATGGCTTCACTAATGAATTCTACCAAAAATTTAAAGAAGAATTAATATCAATCCTTCTCAAAATCTTCCAAAAAATAGAAGAGGGGGAAACACAAATTCATTTTAACAAGAATAGCATTATCTTGATACAAGACAGACAAGGACACTACAAGAAAAAAAAATACAGAGCAATATCCCTAGTGAAAATAGATGTAAAAATCTTCAACAGAATACTAACAAACTGAATGCAAAAGCACATGAAAAGAATTATACACCATGATCAAGTGGGGTTTATCCCTGGGATACAAGTATAGTTCAACATACATAAACCAATAAATGTGATACACCACATTAATAGAATGAAAGATGAAAAACATGTGATCACCTCTTCTATCAACAGATGAAGAAAAATATTTGACAAAATTCAACATCTTTTCATGATAAAAATTCTCAACAAATTAGGATTAGAAGGAATGTAACTCAACGTAAGAAAGGTCATATATGACAAGCCCACAGCAAACATCACACTCAGTCATGAAAAGCTGAAAGCTATTCCTCCCATTTCAGGAAGAAGATAGGGATTTCTGCTTTCATCACTTCTATTCAATATAGTCATGGAATTTCTAGCCAGAGCTATTAGACAATAAAAGTAAATCAAAGATATCCCAATGAGAAAGAAAGAAAATTATCTCTGTTTACAGATCACATGATCTTATATATAGAAAACCCAAAAAACTATTAGAATGATAAAAATTCAGAAAAGTTGCATGACACAAAATCAACATATAAGAATCAGTTTCATTCCTGTATATGAACAACAACCTATTGGAAAGAGAAATTTAAAAAGTATACCCATTAATAGTAACATAAAAAAATACATAGGAAGAAGTTTATCCAGGTAAGTGAAAGATCTGTACACTGAAAACTCTAAAGCACAGGAGTGGAAGAAATTAAATAGAAATAAATGACAATATACCCCTATTCATGGATTGGGAGAATCGACATTGTTATAATGTCCATGCTACTGAAAGCAATCTATAGATTCTGTGCAATCCATATCAAAATCTCTATGGCTATATTCACAGAAATAGAAAAAGCAATTCTAAAATTCATATGGAACCACAAATACCTGAGTAGGCAAATCATCCTGAACAAAAGAATACAGCTAGAGGTGGGAATAATAAACAGAGTGAAGAGACAACCTACAGAATGGGAGAAAAAATTTGCAAACAATACATCTGATAAGGCTTTAAAATGAAAAATATAAAAGGAACTCAAACAGTTCAAATAACAAAAACAAAAAAAGATGACCTGATTAAAAAATGGGCAAAAGACCTGAATAGACATTTTTTCAAGAGAAGACCTATAGACACACGAAAATAGGCTCAATATCACTAATCAGCAGGAAAATGCAAATCAATACCACAATGAGCTATTACATCACACCTGTCAGGACGGATACTATCAAAAGACAGGAAATAACAAGTGTTGGCAAGGATGTGGAGAAAAGGGAACTCTTCTTCACTGTTGGTGGGTGATACAAATAGCTACAGAAACCATGGAAAACAGTATGGAGGATTCTCAAAAAATTAAAAACAGAATTATCATATACTAGAGCAATGCCCCTTCTGGGTGTATATCCAAAGGAAATGAATCCAGGATCTCAAAGAGATATCTGCAATACCATGCTCACTGCAGTATCATTTACAATAGCCACAGTCTGGCAACAACCCCAGTGTCTGTCAGTGGATAAATGGATAAAGATATGGTATACAATGGAATATTATTCTGCCATAAGAAAGAAGGAAATCTTGACATTTGTTACATGTATGAATCTGGAGGACATTATGTTAAATGAAATAAGCCATACAGGGAAAGACAAATGCTGTATGATCTCACATATATGTGGAATCTTAAAAAAAATATTCAAACTTAACAGAAGCAGAGAGTAAGCAGTGGTTACCAGGAGATGGAAGGGTGGGGGAAATGAAATGATGCTGGTAAAAGTTACAAAGCTGCAATTATGCAGAATGAATGAAAATAGAGTTCTAATGTACAGGTGTGATGACTATAGTAAATGCTGTAATGAATACTGGAAATATGCTAAGAGAATAGATTTAAGGTCTCTAATCAGGGAAAAAAGATGGTAACTATGTGAGAATATAATATGTTAATCAGCTTGACTGTAGCAATCATTTCACTATTTACATCAAATCATCATGTTGCATACTTGAATATATATATATATACATATATATTTATGTCAAATATATATATATACACTGTTTTTTATTAAAAATATATAAATTATAGCAAGAGAGAGAGAGAAATATGATCAGGTGGAGGTAACATCTGCCATCACTATGTATTTACATACTTACTTGTATACCCATCTCCTTTAAAATTGAGAGCCTGATCATTTTGAGGTCTGCTTAATAAAGGTGATTTTTTGCAACTGTAGACCTGTAAGCAGACTCTAAACCAAAGTTATTTTCTAGGAAATTAGCGTAGTGCAAAAGTCAAGTAGCTAGCTTACTTTTTTCTATGACACAATTTGCTAATTTTTTTCCTGCTGTTTTCTTCATACTAAACCTCTAAGATTGTTTCCAGCAATATGATCATAACTTAAAAATCAATGTTTAGTAAAATACAGTAAGAATGGAAAGTTGGTTACTGCCAAAATTAAAATATAGGTCAATGAGAGAATAATTGGTTCTGTACACATTTTATTTATGCTGAGCTTTAAAGACAAATGGTGTTAGCAAGAGGCAAAATATCCTTGTATTGACTGTGTAGCCAACTGGTAAATAAGAAAAGTGTCTTATTTTTAATTTTGAAGATTAACTGCTTTTGAAGACTAGTTAATCCTCTTTTTAAAGCAATCTAATTAAATTCTTCACTTAAGTCATTTAGGCTAGAAAGATCATCATATGAAGAAAAATGTTTAAATTTATTTTTATCTGCAAATCAAGGACTCTTTTTAATGTGATCTTTAATTACTTTAACCATTTTTGATCATTTTATTATCTTTGAAAATCTCTCTCCAGAATAAAAGGCATGTTTCTCTGCATCCATTATCATCAGTAATATCCAAAATTACATTATTGATGTTATTCTAGCATATCTTCACCCAGTTTGCTTAGATCAGTAGGGTTCAATTCAAGAAGAGCCCTTGAAATTTGTGAAGTAGATGTCTTTTTGTACCTCTCCTGGTAACGTGTACATTCTTCTCCTTGCACCAAGCTGTCCACCCCATGGCAGCCATTTAGAAATCCCTGTGAAGCATCTCATGTGAGTTAACACCCAATTTATCTGGCTCTCCTTCCCTGAATTCCGGATCAAACTATAACGGTTCTGTATGCTTATATATCCATTCGGTATACTAAAGGACTTTAATAGCAATAGTGGGCATCCCTTCTCAAGAAACACATATTTCATCTCATCAGCATCAGCATCATCTGAGAGTTTGCTAGAAATACACAATTTCAGGTTTTACCCCATTATCTCTGAATCAGAATTTTCATTTTATAAAGATCCCCTAGTGATTTTGAGCACATTGTTTTCACAAGTCTTACTTTAGAGAGAAATCCTTGATCCCGAAATTGTGTTTTCAAATAATTTGTCTAATGTATCTAAGTTTTCTAATTTTTTGGCATTAAGTTGTTTATAGTCCTTATTAACCTTTTAATATATTAAAGCTTTGTGATGATGTGCCAGTTTTTTTCATTCAATATATTGTCATTATGTACTTCCATGGTGGCTGCACCAAATTACATTCCCACCAGCAGTGTAGGAGGGTTCCCTTTTCTCCAGATCCTCACCAACATTTGCTATTTCTTGTCTTTTGAATAGGAGCCATTCTGACTATTCTGCAGTGATATCTCATTGTGGTTTTAATTTGCATTGCTCTGATGATTAGTGATGTGGAGCATCTCTTCATGTGTCTGTTGGCCATCTCTATGTCTTCTTTGGAAAAATGTCTATTCAGGTCCTCTACCCATTTCTTAATTGGGTTATTACAATAATGATGATGATGATTTTGGTTTTGAGGTATGTGAGGTTTTTTCTATATTTTGAGTGTTAACCTCTTATTGGATATATTATTTTTTATATATTTTCACATACTACAGGCTGACTTTATGTTTTGTTGATGGTGTTGTTGGCTGTAGAAAAGCTTTTTAGTTTGATGCAGTCCCCCTTGTTTATTTTTGCTTTTGTTTCTCTTGCTTGGGGAGATGTGTCCAGAAAAAAATTACTCATGCTTATGTTTACAAGATTCTTGCCTATATTTTCTTCTAAGAGTTTTGTAGTTTCATGCTTTATATTTAGGTGTTTAATGCATTTTGAGTTTGCTTTTGTGTATGGTGTTAGGGAGTAAGCCACTTTAATTCTCTTGTATGTAGTTGTCCAGTCTTCCCAACATCACTTATTAAGACTGTCTTTTCCTCATTGTATATCCATGGCTTCTTTTTCATGTATTAATTGGCTATTTATGTGTGGGTTTATTTCTGGTTTCTCTATTATGTACCAGTAATCTATGGTTCTTTTTTTCACCAGTAGCTACTCTTTTGATTACTATAGCTTTGTAGTAGAGCATGAAGTCAGGGAGCGTAATCCCCTCAGCTTTGTTCTTCTTTCTCAGGATTGTTTTGGCTATTAGGGATCTTCTGTGGTTCCATATGAATTTCAGAACTATCTGCTCTAGTTCACTGAAAAAAGTCCTTGGCATTTTGATAAGGATTGCATTGAATCTGTAAATTGCTTTGGGCAGGATGGCCATTTTGACAATATTAATTCTTCCTATCCATAAGCATGGGATAGATTTCCATTTATTGATGTCTTCTTTAATTTCTTTCATGAGTGTCTTATAGTTTTCAGAGTTCAGGTCTTTCACATTCTTGGTTAAGTTTATTCCTAGGTATTTTATTCTTTTTGATGTAGTTGTAAATGGAATTGTTTTCCTGATTTCTCTTTCTGCTAGCTCATTGTTAGTATATAGGAATGCAATAGTTTTCTGTGTATTAATTTTGTATCCTGTAACTTTGCTGAATCCAGTTATTAGTTCTATTTGTTTCTTGGTGGATTAGGGTTTCCATACATAACATCATGTCATCTGAAAATAGTGACAGTTTAACTTCTTCCTTGCTAATTTGGATGTTTTTATTTCCTTGTGTTGTCTGATTGCTGTAGCTAGGACCTGCAGTACTATGTTGAATAAAAATAGTGAAAGTGGACTTCCTTGTCTTGTTCCTGATCTTAGAGGAAACCTTTCAGTTGTTCACCATTGAGTATGATGTTGGCTGTGGGTTTGTCATATATGGCCTTTACTAAGTTGGGACATGTGCCCTTTATGTCCATTTTGTTGAGAGTTTTTATCAAGAATGCATGTTGAATTTTTGTCAAATACTTTTTCAGCAACTATTGGGATGATCATGTGTTTTTTTCCTTTTTTTCTTGTTAATGTGGTGTATGATATCGATTTATTTACAAATATTATACCACCCTTGCATCCCTGGAATAAATCCCACTTGGTCATGATGGATAATCCTTTTACTGTTTTTTGAATTTGGTTTGCTAATATTTTGTTGAGGATGTTTGTATCTATGTTCATCAGGGATATTGGTCTATTATTTTCTTTTGTTGTTTTATCTTTGTCTGGTTTTGGTATTAGAGTGATGCTGGCCTCATAGAATGAGTTTGGGAGTATTCTCTCCTCTTCTACTGTTCAGAATACTTTAAGGAGGATAGGTATTAGCTCTTATTTAAATGTTTGATAGAATTCAGCTGTGAAGCCATCTGGGCCTGAAATTTGGTTATTTTTTTTGGATTACCAATTCAATTTTTTTGCTTGTGATTTGACTGTTCAAATTTTCTGTTTCTTCCTGTGTCAATCTTGGAAGGCTGTGTTTTTCTAGGAACCTGTCCATTACTTCTAGGTTGTACAGTTTGTTGGTGTATAATTTTTCATAATATTCTCTAATAATTCTTTGCATTTCTGTGGTATTCATTGTAACTATTCCTTCTTTGTTTCTAATTTTGTATATTTGTGTATTCTTTTTTTTTCTTGATAAGTCTGGCTAGTGGTTTGTCTGTTTATTTCCTTAAAGAACCAGGTCTTGGTTTTAGTGGGTTTTTCTATTGTTTTATTCTTCTCTATTTTATTTATTTATTCTCTGATCTTTATTATATCCCTCCTTCTAGTAAATTTGGGTTTCATTTGTTCTTTTTCTTGTTCCTTTAACTGTGAATTTAGACTGTTTATTTGGGATTGTTCTTGCTTCTTGAAGTAGGCCTGTATTGCTATGTACTTCCCTCTTAGAACTGCTTTTGCAGTATCCCATGTATTTTGAACTGTTCTCTTTCTATTTTCATTTGTCTCCATGTATTGCTTGATTTGTTTTATTTGTTTATTAATCCATTGATTATTTGGAAGCCTGTTGTTTAGCCTCTATTCATTTGTGTTTTGTCCAGTTTTTTTCTTGTAATTGATTTCTAGTTTCATACCACCATGATCTGAAAAGATGCTTGATACAATTTCAATCTTTCAAATTTTTTGAGTCTCTTTTTATGTCCTAATATGTCATCTATTTTGGAGAATGCTCCATGTCCACTTGAGAAAAATGTGCATCTAGCTGCTTTGGGGTCAAATGTTCTGTATGTATCTGTTAAGTCCATCTTGTCTAATGTGTCATTCAATGCCTGTGTTTCCTTATTTATTTTCTGTCTGGATGATCTATCCATTGATATAAGTGAGGTGTTAAATTCCCCTCATATAATTATACTGTTGTCTATTTCTCCCTTTAGGTCTGTTAGTATTTGTTTTATATATTAAGGTGCTCCTATGTTGGCTGCATAGATTTTTACAGCTGTTATATCCTTTTGTTGGACTGATTCCTTTATCATTATGTGATGTCCTTCTGTGTCTCTTGTTACTTTCTTTGTTTTTGAGTCTATTTTGTCTGATAAAAGTACTGGTACTCCTGCATTTTCTCCCATTTATATTCATGAAATATCTTTTCCCTTCACTTTTGACTTCAGGTCTGAAATGAGTCTCCTTTAGACAGCAAATAGATGGATCTTGTTTCTTTATCCATTCCGTCAACCTATGTTCTTTTGATTGGTGCATTTAGACCATTTACATTTAAGGTAATTATTGATAGGTATGTACATATTACCATTTTATTGTTTTCTGGTTGTTTTTGTAGTTCCTTTCTGATACTTTCTTCCTTTTTTATACTCTTCTCTTGGTATTTGATGGTTCTCTGTAGTGTTTTGTTTGGATTTCTTAAAAAAAGAATTTTTTTGTATCTATTTTAGGCTTTAGGCTTGTGGTTGCCATAAGGTTTACAGATAATTTACTAAATATATAACAGTCTGTACTAAGTTGATTTCACTTGATTTTGAACACATTCTGAAAGTACTACTTTTTTATTCTTCCTCCTCTACATTTTATGTATGTCATAATCTACATCTTTTGTGTCTCCCTTGACTAATTTTGTATACAGTGGACTTTACTACTTTTGTATTTTTAACTTCATATTGGTTTAGTAAGTAATTGGTGTACTACCTTTACTGTCAGTTTATATTCACTGACGAAAAATACTTAGACTTACAACATTTCCATTTAAAGAAGTTCCTTTAATATATCCTGTAAGGTGAGTTTAGTGTTGGTGAATTCTTTTCATCTTTGTTTATCCAGGACAGTTTTAATCTCTCCTTCAATTCTGAATGATAGCCTTGCTAGGTAGAGAATTCTTGGTTGCAGATTCTACCCTTTTAACACTTTAAATATTTCATGCCACTCCCTTGTGGCCTGTAAAGTTTCTGCTGACAGCCTTATGGAGTTCCCCTTATAGATAACTGTCTGCCTCTCTTTTGCTACTTTTAAGATTCTCTCTTTATCTTTAATGTTTGCCATTTTAATTACCATATGTCTTGGTGTTGTCTCTGTGGGATTCATCTTTTAGAGGCTCTCTGCACTTCCAAGTTCTGGATGTTTATTGTTGTCCCATATTGGGGAACTTTTCAGCTATTATTTCTTCAAAGAGACTTTCTACTCTTTTGTCACTTTTCCTTCTGGGATCCCTATTATGTGAATATTGTTTCATTTGGAGTTGTCACGCAGCTGTCTTAGCATTTTCTCATTTTTAGAAATCCTTTTTTTTCTCTGTTCCTCAGCTTGATTACTCTGATATTCTCTATCTTCCATCACACTGATTCTTTACTCTACTTCCATCAGTCTGCTACTCATTCCCTCTATTGTATTCTTCACTCCAGTTATTGTATTCTTCAGTTCTGGGTGGCTCTTTTTCATATCTTTACCCCAGCTCAATGAGCATTTTCATGACTGTTACTCTGAATTCTTAATCAAGAAGATTGCTAATCTCCATTTCATTTAGCCTTCTTTCTGGTGTCTTATCTTGTTCTCTTATTTCTCTGCCTCCTCATTTTGCCTGTGTTTCTTCCTTTGTATTACATAGATCAGCTATGCCTTGTGGTCTTGAAAAGTAGTAGCTTTATGAAGTAAGCATCCTGTGGTGCCCAGAAGGTCAAGACTCTTTGCTCACCAGTGCATGGTTCTCTTTTGCAGTTGAGCCATAGTTGCTGTTGGGTGGGCTTTAGGCAGAGCCCACCTTTCTGCTTGTGTGCCAGTAATGGCTGATACCCACAGCTAGCCTCTGTGTACCCTTCATGAGATATGAGGTGCTTCTGCTAGGGTTTTTTGTGGTGGGGCTGCCCTCTGCTTGCTTATCACCAATGGTGGGCCATTGCTGGGCTGAGTGTGCCAGGCAGGGTGGGTATGAACGGGAGTGCTGCCATGGATCTGAGCTGCTAGTGAGGGAGCTAGACAGTTCTGAGCTAGCTTTGCAAGTGTCAGACCAGTTGGGCTGAGAGAGGGCTGGAAGTGTTGTCCACCTTCTTTTTCTCCTACAGAGAGCTCCCTCTTAGCCCAAAGCTGTGGCACATTTCCTGCTACTGCTAAATCTTTCAAACTGCTGCCTCTGTGCTGAGTCTCAGTGGGACTGACAAAGTTTGCCTGTCCTCCATAAGTGATAGGAGTCTCGGCTCCCCCCGAGTGCTCCAACTCTCCCTGGTGTCCAGTCCCATTAATCACCAAAGTCCATATAATATGGGATTTGTATTCCCAGAGCAGATCTTCAGAGCAAGGTGGGTGGAATTCCTGGGCACTTATTCCCTCCCCACTGCATTCCTCTTCCTCCTGCTTGTGGGCTGGGATGGAGGAAGGGACTGGGTCCCAATTAATCATGGTTCTGAACCTTTAACCTTCTTAATGTGGTCCTCCCTTTTTCACCAGGTGTAGATGATTTGTTCTGCCATTTTCAGGGTTAGCTGTATTTTTTGTAGTTTCCTTGGTGTATATGTGGGAGGAGATTTTTTTATTTGTGGTAGGTACTCCATCTTTTGCCTGCCTCCTATATATCCTCTTTTAAATGTGGTGTGCTTTAAGTTAGTAAGTCTTGATATTTTAATAAAGACTACTGTTGTTTAAAAAATGATAATTGAATGGAACATGAACCAATCCACCTACCTACAAATTAAACCTAGTTGTTTGGCTCATGAAGCTCAAGAAAAATAGGCACTTTAATTATTGACTAATATTAAATAAATGTATACCCATTAATTGGAATTAAAATGGTGGGAAGAACATTCTAAACTTAGGCCCCACAACATATAGTATATAATATCTGGCATACCTCTTCCTAGCATTTTACATGCAGCTTACAACATAATAATAATTATTGTTTAGTAAATAAATTAGCAACCATAGGAATAAACAGAGTCCCACCTCTACGGTTTATTTAAGCAGAAACTAGATGGCCATCTGATAGAGGTACTGCTGAAAAGATTCTTAAGGGAATAGAAAATTGGAGAAGATAACTTTTAAAGTCACTTTGTCTTCTAAAATAATTTGATCCTACACCATCAATGTATTGATATTTGGGCTCTTGATCTTTCACTTGCTATGGGAGAATGATAACTTTTAACAGAGCAGTTTTGTAACCCAATTTTCTCATATTTGAAAAAAAATCTTATTAATTTGTTTTTTAGGGTAGGCAATTGAACTGGTGACACATGACAGGAAATAAAGTCAGCTTCACTGCAAATATTCAATAAAGAAAGGGGTAGACAAATGAAAACACTGTCCCAAACAAGCCTGAGACACTGTGAGTCTAGCTGCTGGAAATGACACATCTCATTCTTGTTTTGCTTGATCAGACTCTTCTTCCCCACCTTTGAAGTTCTGTGAGTTGGAGTCATTCATGACTATTTCCTCAGGACTGACTTTCTTAGCTTTCCATTACCCCAGTCAACAGGGGTTCAGTCTAAATGTGATACAACTCTAATAATGTTTTATCATGCTGGCAGCATTACTTATTGCTTTGCCCTTTGTATTGCATTTTCCACATTTTATTGTAAAAATAGTTAAGGCAACAACATTCCAGATATTGTTATTAAATTTTACAACTGCATGTTTGTTTTCACAGAATTGACTGAAATGACAATGTTTATTTTTTGTTTATGAAAAAGTATTTCTTTCCCTAAAGGAAACACTGTAGATCATCAATAAAATTTCCTATTTTTCCTCTGTCCTGTGTCCTCCTCTCTTCTCTTCATCTAATCTTTTTATCCCTTTCCTCAAGTTACCTTGAACCCACCATGTTCTAAGGTTACATTTTCTACTCATGTTAAATATTATGTTACTTTGCCTTCAAGTGCTTGACACATAGAGTTTGCTTTTACCACAAGGTTTGGGTAGAAAGGAGCCTTTAGCTATATATTTATTGTTTAGCCACCATATGAAAGGTAGTGGGATAGACATGAAAGAGACAAAATTGTTTTCACACAGGTCATGCATTCAGTTATTTATAATCTTGGGACAGTAAGATAGGTAGACCAATACATGGTAAATATTTACACAAAGTAAAGAGAAAGAAAATAGAGAATGATTAAATATATTTTTGAAACCTAAGGGAACACATCTACTATATTTCTTTCTACTAAGAGGTACATGAGAGAGCAAAACAAAGATTGAAAGGTGATGCTTGAAAGTTTGGTTATTTGTTAGAGAGTTTTTGCAAGTGCATCTAGTCTAGCCATAGCATGCCTCCCAACTACAAAAAAAAAAAATATATTAACAGATAGGGCCAAGGACTTAGAACTACAGGACTGTAGTTAAGATCACAACACTTAGGGTACAGGGCAGGCAAGCCCAGGGGGAGTCTTGCAGCAGCTGCCACCAAACTCAAGCCCTGGCACTGTCACTGCCAGCCTTGGTCATGGGATATGCTCATAGACAGATGTCTCTTCATCACACCTGTATCTTCCCCAATAAATTCTGCCCACCCTTTTCTTCCTCACAGCACTCTCTCCTGAATCAGACCTCACGTGGTCTGTCTGATTGATGGAGCCTTGATTATTTGTCTGATTCTAACTGAAGGAAGTTAGGAAGAGAAACGGGGGCTTCTAGCTTGGGCAGGCTGGACCCCTAAAGTACTACATTTCCCTAACACAGGAAGATGCTCAGCAGCAAAAAGTATATAAATAACCATTGGGGTATCCAAATAGACTTTAGATATAATGCTTGTAAAGCTCTTATCACAAATTTGTTACATAAGCAGTCACATAGCAATGGTTGAAAGTGGATTTCTAGTCAACAACAAAAAAATAACACCATCTAAGAAAGAATAATTTTTTAGGAAAAGGAGTGGGTGTGAGCAGTAAATAGGTACAGAAAATTTTTTAGAACAATTTTCTTTTAACCACAGAAATATCAAGCATACTATTTAACTGGTTATAACTTTTTAACCCCTTAGTAAATATATTCTACTGAGACTTTAAGTTAGATATTAGAAAACCTGACTCTGTTTCTGTAATGGACTTCTGTGGGAAGAACTTATTCATCTGTTGGGTATCTGCTTTACAGTGTATACATTCTGGAATTTGAGGTCCCTGAAAACACAAGCCATTTTCAGCACATAGCCAGGTGTGCCACATAGCTCTTTACTACCTGCCAACAGCTTCACATAAAGGAAGCTGGGCTAAGCTGCTGAAAGCTGCTAAGGCACTGAATGTGCTCTATTCAACAGCAGGAACTAAAAATCCTGTCAAAATCACGCTGTTTTGGAGACAGGCTGGGATGACTTCCACAGCATCAACACAAGCTGCAGCATGAGGGTAGCTGATCTACTGGGCTTAAGGAAGCATGATCCATCTGAGCTGGTAGCGGCCATACAGGCCCGCCATCCCCTGCTAATCACAGGGTGAATCGGTTCGGCATGCTGCTCTCTCCATGTCACTTACACAGCATTGCCGTTCAGCAAGTGGGGTCCAAGTAGGCACTCTGTCGGGGTAGTTCCTAGATATTGCAGGAATTCGAGTAAGAGAAAAAAATGCAGTGCTATAACACTGGCAGCAGCAAGGGACCAAAGGAAATGCACATTTGAAAATTTTCTGACTTAAATATTAACCACAACCACAGTTTGACTTTGCTATTAACATCGGCTTATATGCTTTTATCTTTTCTTTCACTGCCTTCACTCTACTGTTTATTTTTTTGTTAATGCTTGATCTTTATTATGAAAAGTCCTCAAAAAGCACAATAAAAGATGTTATCATGTCAATTTTTTTTTAGTCAGGATTTCACCCATCTTATTATCAACGTAGATAACCAGAGCAAACCAGAGCAAATCAGCATGGACTTAGCTTGGTGAGCAGAAAATATTGTTCTGATTCTATTTGGATACCTAAAGCCAGGAGACTTGGGTTTGAAACCTGGCTCTGCTGCTTTTTTGTTCTGTACATTTCATGTATATTTCACCTTTCTGAGCCTCAGTATCCTCAGCTGTATACTGGAAACAAACAAAAATGAAAATGAAACAACAAAAAGAAACTAGTTCACAGGACTATGGTCAGTATTAAATAAGGAAATAGTTATAAAAGCACTAATAGCAGTGCCTGGAACATATAGCAGGCTAGTGGTTCTAGATGTGGTTCATTATGAATTTGCATAGGTAGCAAATATCATTTACATTGTAATGAAGAAACCCGGTCAAATAACATAGTATACTTTTCACATAAACAGAAAAACATATTTAAAATATTTCAGTTCCCATTTTACATTTTTTATTTGAAAATCAATGAAACTCCATGGCCATTATCATTTTACTACATACACTGAGCCTTTGTATGCCCAAAAATGAATTTAATTCTATAGTATGCAGAAAATTGAACTGAAATTAATTGTGATTTCAATCACATTCAAAAGGGTCTTCATGAAGGAATTATTTTGAATATATAGGATAAAAATATTCTGTGAACATATATCCTTTTCTTGAATGAATGTTCTCATATGCTTTAAATTATTTAAAAAATATATATGATGCACAATTACATAATGTGTTTTACGGCTCTAGAGCTGGCAATATAATAAAGATCTATATAAAATTTTACTCATGATACAGCAAGGCAATCTTGGCTTTTATTAGAGAAGGAAGACCAAATGATGTCTGAGTGGTTTCAGTTTGACTTCTGGCAATTTGTGGCTTCTTGTAATAATTAGTGAATGCCAGCTAAAATATTGAATTAATAATTAAAGACAGTGTTTGCCAAATAAAAATCTAAATGACTAAAATGAATGCGTTGCTTCTCACCCATTCTTTCCCTTTGTCAGATGAGATGTGAAAATGTAGACTTGAACTCCTGTTGAGATGGAATGACTGAGGTCACTCACACCACCACCAAGGGAGGGTGCATGCCCTTGGCTGAAATCCTATTAGGTTATTACATTTTTTCCAACATAAAATACTCAAGTTATTTCAATTAAATATGTTTTTCATCTTTGCCTTCTCTTTTCATTTTCACTTCAAAACGAAATAGGACTGATTTATTCAGGGTGACTGGCAACATCATTTTAGCTGGAAAAGAAATGCTGTTTTTGATGTTTGGTATGAAACTTACAAAGAGGCCCCACAAATGAAATACTGATTGACTGTTGAAAAAGTAAGTAAAATGAGAAGCAGAAACTGAAACAATGGTAAGAGCTGGGCTTTTCATTTTTCTTTTTTAATTAAAAAAGTTTTAAGCTGAAGGAAGCTGACGGTATAATCCAGTCCCGGCAGGGATCAGCAAACATTTCAGTAAAGGGCCAAATAGTAAATATTTTAGACTTGTGGACCATATGGTCTTTTTCACTACTACTGAACTCTGCCTTTGCAGAAGGAAGCAGCCATAGGCAATTCATAAACCACTGAATGTGGCTGTGTCACATTCAAATATTTACAAAACCAGGTGGTGGGCCGTATTTGGCCTACAAGCCACAGTCTGTAGACGGCCTCATCTGAACTCATCTCTTTAGAAAAGAGGAAAATCAGGTTAAGAGATATTAAGAGATAAACTTAACCCAAGTCACTGAAAACATTGTTTCAGAGCCCAAGTTTCCTTATACCGTATTTTTTTCTGCTACATCATTGTTATATTAATGAGCAAACAATGGCCTCTGTGTCTTGGCTCCTAGATGCTTATTTCTTCACTACAGCCTGAGACCCTTCAGCTCAAAAGCCTGCCAGCACCAGATTCAAACTTTTGCACACCTAATTATTTTAAAATTGTCCAAACAAGTAAATGTTTAGCTCTTTAGAGCTTCCCAGCTTTGAATACCCCTGAAACCTCACCCAGCAGTAGTTACCTATTGATGACATGGGGCCTTGCAGTTGTGAAGTCCCAGACTTCTGCTGCACTCTAGTCGCAGGTTCCCCTCTCCCCTGCTAGCTCTCTTATCTCCCTCCCCTTCTAATTAGCAGACCCCTGAGGCCTCTAGACAGACTTGTGCTGTGGGAAACGTCCGGCATACAAACCTCTCAAGGCATTGCCAGATGAGGTTTGGTGTGCTCCTGCCTGTCGTGTGTTTCTCCTTGACCACAAATCCCTCAAACTGTTAGAATCATGATTCACAAAAAGTAAAACAGAAAGCAAAAATATTTCAGTCATCTTTAGATAGTTTTTTTTTTCAATTCCTGAAATAGATGCTTTTAGTAAGGGAAATTATTTCTGTAAAGCATATTTCTTACGAATTCTTCTACTGTAAAAATGGTTAAACCATTAGGATTATGTTCATATGCACAACCTTATCTCTATTAACAGAACTTACTTCCTCTTTTTCTGTGTAAGCTACCAGAAAATATCAAGGGGATGGAGAATTAATAAGTTTTTGCAGATAGAAATGTTTTAATAGTTTGTGTCCACTATGCATGGTGGGAAGTGGTTATAAATTTTCTAAGATAGGGTGATAGAAAAAGTAAGAGACTCCAACCACTGTCTGTGCATGAAAATGCCTTTTAAAAAAGAGTGTGTGTCCATGGTATAATTAAAAATCTTTAAGCGGCACAAATGAATGGCAATATATCTAAAGAGAAAATCCAAAAGATAATTTTCAAGTATTCTGATTACTTTTTTCTGTAGATAGGCTATTTAAAAAATTTACTGTACTACCAGTTGACTAGTATAGAAGATAAAGATTAGTGTTCAAGAAATATTCACTTCTCATGGCCACCATCTACATGGGAAAACTATACTTCCTATCATGTTGACTTAGGGTTTGCCTGTGTGACTTCGTTTGGCCAGAACGATGTCAGCACACATGACATGAGCAGAGGCTTGAAATATGCTTGCACAGTTGGGCCACATGTGAAGAAACATAGGAGACTGGAAAATAATGGCTCATATAGTAGTGAAACAATTGTTAAAAGTGTTGCCTAAAATAATGTAAAACCAGGAAATTTACCCAATAAATTGGTGAAATTGGATGATGAAATTTTGAAAGAGAATATTGAAAGTGTAAAGAGTGAGCTGGCTCCTGCTAGTTGCATTTGTTACAGTGATATAAGAAACATATTAAAATGTATATGGAAGATTATAAATTGATTTGAATTTTATGATTGCACATACATGAAATAATTAAAACAGTGTAGAAAGAAAAGTACAAATCAATGTATAATTTACTTAAGTAATTAAGTATATTTCAATTACAGTTTTTAACAAGATGGCACTGATGCAAGCACAAATTTATAAGAATAATAAATTTATTAAAAGAATAATAAATGCATTGGTTACCCACTTCTAAGCAAATTAAGTTAGAATTTACTGCAAACCATCCACGATGATAAATTCCTTGGTGATTTCAGGAAGGAGGGAAAGATATGAGTCTTAAATTTATATTAATTTTAAAGGTCCCCTACTTTTATTCAGTCACTGAATGCTAGAGTATAAGAAAAGCTGAGAGATCATCTGGTCTAGGTTTTATATCAAATTACATTTTGCAAAATAATATCATGAAGAGGTGACTTGGGAACAATAGAGAGCCTACAGGAGAAGAGAGACTGATGGACCTTAGGAACAAGAAAGGAAAACTGAGCCAGTGAGACCATTTGGGGTTCCAAGGAATATTTTGTTTTGAAAAGGTTTCATATCAACAGATAGGTATCTAGGTATGCAGATGAGAGATGATAGAAAGATAGACAGACAGGCAGATGGGCTAAACATTTCTGACCTAATATACATTTCTGATTTTCTAGTTGCAGAAACTCAGATCCAAAAGCTTAAAATAGTTTCTAATAAACACCCATCTAGAAATCAACAGCATCAGAATGTGAATACATAACTCCTTTCCCTGAGGAAAGGACGTGTTCTGATATGCCACACTGAATGATCACAGGTGATGGCTTGCCTTAAGACCCTCAGCTTCTCTTCTACTTTCTTTAGAATCAACACGTGTATTTGCATATGAATTATATGTATGGATACATCTGTGTACCAGTCTTCTTCTATCTAACTATACATATATACATATATATCATATATTTTATACTTTATACATCATCATACTTATATATATATATAAATCTTAATATATTGCATTATTTAATGATATTTATATAATACTAAAAGACAATGAAGTACATACAATATTTCCTCTGAGCCAAGCTCATCTGTTTTTACTTGTTTCTGTCTTATTTTGGATTGAGACTGCTATCTTGGATTCAAATGAAACTGTAGCTGCTAAGAAACAGTTTTGTTATGGTATGACTAGATATTAGAATTGCAAGATCTTCCTAAGTGAACTGGCATATCATCTGCAAAGAAAACCATAAATAATCGATGCAATTATACCCTTATGTCTATGGAAATGTGAAAATCAATGAAATAGGGTTCAATATTCATGTATCTTTAGTAATAATTTAACATGACAACAAAATTAATGTGTTTGAAATTATTACAAATACGATGCCAGCACTACTCCTGTGGCAATAATAACAAACCTATCAACATGTAATGATTAGTTTGTCTGCTTATTCAGTAGTTTTATGTAACTTTAGTAGTTTTAAATGAATTCCATATTTTATGAAATAAAAGTTTTACCATCCACTTGCACTGTTGTGAGAAAAAGCAGATCTCTCTAAAGAATATCAATCACTATTACAGTTACTGTGAAACTGTTCTAATTGCCTCAGAAGTCTGACAATGTATGTGAGATGCTTAAATTTGCCAACGAAAAATCTGGGGATGAACTGCTGTTTGAAAACTTAATGGCAGTGTGCCTTTGGGCAATTCACTTTTTCTTCTGAATATACTTGCTCCCCTGCAAAAGGTGTGGCAACCACACAAGAGACTATAGAAATGTACTGTGTAAATCAAGAAGTTCTCTGCAGATTTTGCTTGTTGGCACTGTTACAACTGGAGGTATTTAGAAAATATACAGGAATATTCTTTTTTTATCTTTTGATTTTATATTTACCTCATAAGTTTTATAAATAATAATATGACTATCGATATATTTTTTGAAGATTTATGCCTTGGCACAAAGTATAAAAGTCACTAGCTCATAGGGAGTTCTATAAGCTCTTTAATTTTATGTATTTTATCCTTTTTTCAACAAAAACACTTTATTGAGGTGTGGTTGACATACAAAAAGCTGTACATATATAACGAATACAACTTGATGAATTTGGAGATAAGTAAACACCCATGAAGCCACTCCAAATCAGTGCCATAAACATATTCACCACCAGAATTTTCTTAATGTCACCTTTTGGTTTGCTCCTGACCCCTAAATCAGAAAAGCATTCTGACAGCTGTCCCAGAGAACAGTCCATCTGAATATTGTATTTTGAAATATATCCTTGAGTAGCTGGTGTGGTAGAGAAAATTCATGATGTCAGAATGTGGTTTGAAAATAAAATACCATGATGGTGTGATAATTGGGCAACTTCAGACATTCCTCATGAGGTAAATGGAAAATGAGAGGTTATGTGTAAGAGAAAATGTAGAGAATTAGTAGGATTGAAGGCACTTATGGTTTCCATTAGTATGTATATATGCAATGGGAAATGCTTTTGGAAAAGGAGATTCCTTTTCTTTCATACAAGGTAGTAATAGTATTGAGTTTGTCTAGCTTCTAGAGACAAGAGGACTACAGTAGGAGCTAGAACTGTAATAGTACTACTGGATGACTATCTTGGCCATACCACTATACCTCTCTGCGCATCAACTTTCTCATCTGAAACTGTGAATTTTGAATAGAAAGGCTATCTAAGGCTCTTTCACATTCTAAAAGATGTGGGTGGGGATGGAGTGAGGAACAAAGCAATAAAATATGGCATTCTATAAAAAGCACTCCATAAAATTACCTAGGGATTTTGATTGACTATAAATGTAGTTACCCATGATTTTTAAACCTTGTGCATATCTGCATCACTTGGGAAGCTTTTAAAAATATGTCTATTATGCTGGGCCCCACAACTCAGAATTCCTTACTTAATAGATTTTTTGTCTGATGAACTCATTCAAGACATCTACTTCTATTTCCAGTGCCTAGAATAATTTAGGTTTAGAAAAAGTTTGCAGAGTAAGTGAATAAATGAGCTCCAAGTTTTGTGGGACAGCATATAAAATACCTGGGGAGAAACAAGTGTGTGTGTGTGTGTGTGTGTGTGTATGTGTGTGTAAAATGAATCTTTAACACCCAATGACTTCAGGGAATGGACTGAGGGAGAAAAAGAGGGATAGACTATTGCCTCAACCTAAAATTGGAACTGTTTAAGTCTTGCAGCCATACAATTCAGAAAATTACAAGTATGATGTTAGAGCATGCAAGTACAACACAGGTAGCATGATGAGTTGATGCTGGAAAGGGAAGGGAGCTCAGTTAATGGAGAGTCTTCAAAGTCATTCCAGGCACATTATCCTCTATGCTCAAGGCTTTCAATTATAAAATTTAAAAAAAGTTTTCAATTATGAAGTACTTTTTTCCACAAAATGCTACAAAGAAGTTTAGTCCATGAATTAGCACACTGATGGCAGAGACTGCTGATCAATCACAAGCCAGAAACAGATGGAACTGTGAACATGAGAGAGGCTTAAATCTTGCCATCTAAGAACTTAGATCACAGTAATATGGGGAGAACTACTCCAAAGTGCATCATAATCAAATTACTTAAAACCTGTGACAAAGAGAAAATCTTACAACCAACTAAAAAAAAAAAGATGCTGTGTAAAAACGCACAGATAGAAACATCACCGCAGATTTCTCAGAGGAAAAAATGCAGTGAGTCTACAATTTATGGTGCATCCACACAGTGACTCAGTGATAAAGAGAATGAACTATTGCTGTGCATGTAAAATGGATGACTCTCAAAATAATTACATGAATGAAAGAAGCCAGATAAATTAGAGTAAACAGTGTATGGTTTGATTTTTTAGAATTATAGAATTGGCAAATTAATCCTTAGTAACAGAAAGCAGACCAGTGGTTGTCTGGTGAAGGTGCAGGAATTACAAGGGGAACAAGGAAACTTCTGGGGCTGATGGACAAGTTCATTTTCCTGATTTTGTTGATGGTTTGTTGATGTATATATACATCATTGTATCAAATTTTACACTTTATATATGTGCAATGTATATGTCAAATCTACCACCAGAAAACTTTTTAGAAAAAGTTTATGAAGCGTAAAAAAATGTTAAACTCTGCCATCATGATTTTATATTTATCCTCTATTTTTACACTCAATTTAGCATAAGATAAAATGTGCAGGAAAGTACACTAAAACTTTTATATGAATTGGTTTTCCATTCACTACTAAATGTGATAAGATATAAAAACTTCAGTTTTTTCTCCCCTGTGGCATGTTCTTGCCAATGTAAAGATGAAATGACCAAAGCTAACAGGCATCTTTACTTTTCCCATTTCCAAAACACTTTGGCTTAGTGGGGGGCTTTTACTTGAGAAAAAGTTCTGATTTGAAAACTTGGATTTCCTGTCAAAGACTTGTCATAAAAATCCCTACAAATTTGCTCATCACCTGGTGAAGAAAATTAAGACAGTCATTATAATGGAACATCAGTGAGGCCAGGTCTCATTGGAATTGTCAAGCTCGTTTTCTGACTTGTAGCAGAAGAAAACTCCAGAAACACCATCTCAATGAGATCATCTGCTCTGGAATCACTAATTGCTGATATTTCTTCTGTGGCTTTTCTCTTCAGCATAAAATGGGATGAAATTCATTCATTTTAGAGCAACCACCTTTTGATTTTCATCTACTTCAGGCAAACACCATTGAAAAGTCATCCAATTCAGTTAGACTCCTTCATATATGACAAACAATATTACCAGACAAAAATGTGAAGAAATAAAAAATCTTCTTACGCTTGCTCTGTGGAGTATCTGTGATGTCTGGTAACACGTTATTTTGCTACTTTGATCATTAAGAATATCCATAAGTCATTGCTTCTAGATTGGCCTGCAGAGTTACATTCAAATACTGTTATGCTCAGAGTCAGCTAGTGTTATTGTTTCTTAGGTTTGCTGCCATAGAAACAAAGCAGGAGGATAAGGGTCACACTGTAGATCAAAAATAAGCATGAGAAACTGCAGTGCTGTGAGACTGATCGTGTGACTACATTTGTTCTTCCTGGAGATAAGCCTGAAGGTTAATGATCAACACAGCCTGCACAGAATATGGAAGCCATCCATTCAAAAAGTACATAATTGTGACTTCTGCTTTTTGTAAGTTTCATTAGAGTAAGCCCATGGACACTCAGAAGTTCCCTCTATTGCTGTATATGCAAGTTGCATCATAAGCTTACACTGCAACATTCCATTTCTTAATGCATCAAGCCAACCTGAGTTTTCAGCACTGGTCAGCAATGTGGGTGACATCCCCAAACAATTTCTCACTAATCTAAATAATTGTTACTCTTTTAATGTGCTGACAGTCAATTTTCAAAAAGCACATATGAACAGGTTATATTAACTATAACTGACCCTCTCTTCTCTCCTACCCATTGTTAGAATTACTAGATATTAAAAATTCCAATGTGATCCTTGAGGTTGTAGGACTCAGTGTACATGTTTTATCTCATGCTGTAGAGGATATTAAGTTGCAGGTTTTCATTCTGCCTCTGCTGAAGATCTCTTTAAATTTTAGTAGTCAGCTTTCACCCAACAGAAGTGACTTTCAAGAACATGTTCTTATGGATTCCTAGTCACACTGGAAGGTCATTAGCCAAGGTTTAAGATGATGAAGGTTATGAAGTTATGCAATCAGAAAACCTATCACTAGGAGGAGCAGACTCAGGGTCAAGAGTTCCAGGAGTCACATCCTCCCCATTTCTACATACTTTAGCTTGATTTTTGTGGATACGAAGCAAGAATAGCAATTCTCCGAAATCTAACACTAGAGAGTTGTTAAGGCTGGGTGACTGTCCTCTACTGGCCCTCTATCCAGTCCCTTTGCCGCTGTGAGTGCTACATTTTAATTTTGTTGACATTGATCTCCACATATTATTCACCTTCCATATTTAGCTATTGAATTGGGAGTTGTATTTAGAAAACTCATGCCCCCTCCACCCAGGATGCAATATCAACATGTGTTAAGCAGCTTGAATGATAAGAGAAATCCAGGGACCTCAGATGAGTCTGTTCCACTAACACGGAACATTTCTCCATGCTGAGTAAATAACCCAGCACTACCCATCCTCAATTTCTATTGTTTTATACCAAGCAAAGTATTTGCCTGGTTGTGCAACTTTTATATCTAACTTCCCAAGTACAAAAAGCACCAGAAAAATCTGTCCCAAACACTAGCCCATTTTACTAACATCTTGGCAAAGGGTCTTCTGCCTGACTGGAGATGTCAGGGCTATCCCTAGAGCAGTTTTGGTGGAGAGATTATGAAGGTGAACCTTCTACTTCTTTGCAATTAGCCAGTAGCATCTTTGGCCTCCACAAGGTTGTTGGGGTTTCAGAGTTCCCTATCTGTATCCCTAGACTTCGTGCAGAAATTCTGTATTATGACATTTGTAAAACAGATTCTGCTAGTTTGTAACAGCTCTAAAGCAGGTCTCAGGTGCCAAGCTAGGCATGCAGTATCTACAGTTTGTGGGTACGCTTTCCATGCTGAAATCAAAGACCCAAACTTTGGCATTATTTTATGAAAAATTAAACGGTTGAGTTCTAACAAAGGGATCTTCCCTCCTATAGCAATTGTTAATTATTTATAATATTACACAATCCTTTCTGAGATATGTTTCCAGAGCTCTAACAAGATAGAACCCAGGATTAGCTGTCTGACTGCCTTGGCATCAGGTCATCGGGCGCCCTTCTTAAATAGTGATTAGAAGAAAACATTGTTTTTCTTCTAGAACTTGCATTGGTGAAGCACATTAAACTACCAATAAAATTGTGAGTCTTTTTCTTTCCTAAATTAGAATGAATCAAACTGGGCATGGGATAATGAGCAAAATAAAGTTCTTTTACATGTGTGCCTTGGGACAGAGTACTTGTCAGGGAAGCAGCACAGGAACAGATTCCATACTCAGGATTAATTTCAAATATAAACTGGAATTCAAGGACATAAGGCGATGCTAGTCTACACCAGTGCAGGCAACCTGTTCTAGATTTCAGATGTCTGTCTATTTACTAGATACTTCTCCTTAGTCTTTAAATATGCCCACATAGTTTCCATTAAAAAGAAGAGCAAGAAAGATGAGGATAAGGAAGAAGAGGAGGAAGACGGGGAAAAAAAGGAAAATAGCAAAAAAAAAAAACCATTAACAACAAAACAAGCTACACACCTCAATCTACATTGTGTTTAAAATCTTACCTCTCTTGTCTGTGGCGTACACTTATTTGTTTGCCATTATTCACATTTCCCTGACTTCCTTAGTAATATAACTCCCAATTTGTGTCTGGACACATGGGCTATCTGTAATCAAAAGCACAATTCTCAACTTCTTTTGATTCTAGATTTGGTTCTATGACTAAGCACTAATCAACAGAACGCAAATAAGAGTATCTGAAAGTGTCCAGAAACTGTCGCCATAGTTGGGGACACCCTTCCATTTACCCTTTTTCCTTCCTGATAACTCCTGTGCAATTATGATGGGCTGAAACTCAGCAAACATCTTATATTACAAAGTGAAAGTAAGGATGGTGAAGTAACAAGACTGAAGGAGGCTGGGCCCTGATGATGATAAAACAACCTTAAACTTAACACTGTTATTTGTCAATTCTATCTCAGTAAAGCTGGAAAAAACATAACAGTGACAGTGTTGTAAGGATGAGATAATATTTAAAAGCCTTGGCACAAAGCTTGGTTTTGTTTTATAAATGCCTGCTTATTAAAAATGTGTTTAATAAATGGTAGCTATTAAGTTATCATTATCTGCTAGGCACTGTGCGAAGCAGTATGTATACAAGACAGACCCTGCTCTCAGTGATCTTGTAACAGAGGGGAGGATAGATAGACAGTCCAAAACAACCTATTAAAATGCATAAAATTGTGAGACATAAGCAGATATTAGTAACTGTTTATTTTACATTGTACCATATGTTTTTCCTGAGCTGCTTTGAACTTTCACCTTTTAGATATATCTCCAGTAATAAAAATAAATGGAAGTAAAGATATAAAACATCCACAAACTATCTGCTTGCAATCAATCTAGTTCATTTTTCTACAGTAGGACAAAAATAATCCTAAAATATTTATCATCTCCTTGAAGCAGAGATTTAAAGAAATGAAACCCTATTATACATGTTAGCATGCATCTACTTTAAAAGCAGTCTTTTTATTTGAGGTGATATAATTTCAATTGTGATATGTATATATGACATATGGTATATATTTGTGTTATGTTTGTTCACTTTGGTCAAAATTGATGGCAATTGCAAAGCCTAATATAATATACACCAATTGAATATATTTAGGTTTAAGGGAAATCGAGAAATGAAAAGTATAATTAATCAGAAAAGAAAATGCAAAGAATTATATTTCAGAAATAATATTCAAATAGCATTATTCACAATTTTCTTTTATACTGAGAATTTAACTCACTTGCATACATATCTTGAATATATTTTGCCAATGTGACATTTTTCAAAGAATAATAAAGATCTCTGGATTAAATGTTTTAAAAAAAGGAAGTGACAATTCAGGTTTTTGTCTTGAATTTCACTTTCAGTGATACAAATGTTTCAGATAATTATATTAATTAAAATTTTTCATTGAAAGTACAGTAATCTTAATAATGGAATCAGATTGGCTCATAAAACCACAAGTTATTTCCTCACATGTACTGTGTAAAAATGGCCCTCAAATTTTCTTTTAATGGATAAACTTTGGGAATATTTTTTTCAATCAAGGTAATAGAGAACAGGTATTTAATCTGGATAGAAAAACATTAAAAACAGAAAAGGTCTGAACCTTTTTCACTCAGATTTCCTTCTTTCTAAAGTGGTCCTTGACAGGATTCCTGGAGGTCTATAAAGCATGAACAGAAATCTGTGTTAGTGTGGTGGGAAGGAAGGTGCTATTGCAAAGAACCGTCTCTCCTGCATGTTATGAATGTATAAGTCATCCAGAAATGCTTCAGTCATCTGGAAGCAAGGTGAAGAACCAACTCAGGATTAAAGGTGGACAAATGATGGAAAATCAGAGAAGCAAAGAACCTGAGTCCAAGAGGACATTTTGAGCCACTGAATCAACAAAGTCTGAAACCACCCTATGTCTGGACTTGCTGTTTCGTGAGAAAATAAATTTTCTATTGTTTAAATCAATTTGAGTCCTGTACTCTAAGCCAAAATCCTCCTGATTAATAGTGTCTCTTGCACAACTGGAAAACCACTACATGTAGACTTGGATTTGAAAGAACTGGAAGTCATTATGGTACAACCTTTTCAATTTGCAATGGAAATGGGAAAGTATTTTGCAAGTAATATTTTGCTAATATTTAAGTTCTAATGCTAACAAGTGAACTTTTTAAAAAATTGCAATTGATTTAATATATCCCTAGAGTAACATGACTCCTCACCTGTAGCCCTCTCTATCCTAAGTTCCTCAACAAATAGCTTAGCCTCCCTACTGTAATGTTGCAAAACCACGTGCTCTGCTTTCTTAAGTGAAAGAGGAAAAAAACGGTCATCCAGCCTCTACTTCAATGCTTCTGATGAATAACTCTATTGACTTTTAAAAAGATGAAAAGCTATCCAAGTATTTAAGAAGTGGAAAGAGTCAAGACCCTCAGGTTTTAAAAATTAGTAAGGATTCAAGGTTTTCTTTCAATAGATGTCTTCCTGAGTTTGCCGGTCATTGGAACATTAATTATGAGCAATTTTGGCAAAGTCTCTGTGAATGCAACACTGAAGCAGCTTGTCTGCTAATGGCTAGTTCTAATTCATGGAAAGGTCTTTCTTTTAATAAGTGGAACTCTGGCCTGCCTTAACTTATCAACATTTGTCTTCTGAATGAGGCCTTTTCTTTTACCACATTAGAGCCTTTTAAATAATTGAAAGCAGATGCCATTTTCTCTCCTCATTCCTGTTTTTTCTTTCTAGTGTCTGTGTGTTGCAGGGTCAAGGGAAGGGGAATATTCTTTTACCCACTGGGTAACATAAGGATAATTTTGTTTTTTTTTTTCATGAGAGATGAGTATGGGAAACACAAATTTGGGTTCTTATTCTGTTCAAACCATCTTCTCACACCCTCTTCTCCCTTCCACCCAGAGCAAGTGATTAATACAGGCAAAAGCCTAAAATCCATTCCTCTCTAACAGTCAGAATTAATATTCCAAAGTTCATTGATTATGTGCATCTTGGCCTCTCAGCAATTTCTCTCTCAAATGACAAGAATGCCTATAAATGCAGCTGTTCTCCTTGATTATGGCTGTGGTAAGCTCACCATTAAAGACCTCTCTAATCCTCCCATAAGGAATAACTGTTATTCAACTGCTTGGCCTGAAAGTGGATGGGTGAGGGAGTTCATCTCCTAAAGGAGAATGTAGAAAGCCTCTCTTCAGCACTGGGTCCAAGGCATATTTCCACATTCAACGTGAACACTAAGATGTGTGCTTTGGGTACTACAGGTGATAATGGACATATTCCCTCCTTCATCCAAAATCTGTACGTCATTTCAGTTGGCTCAGAATGTAGAGTGGGTCTAAGTATTATTCATATCTGGCAACTCTCCCCTAAAACCTCTAGTTCTTTCAGTGTTCTTTCTTACATACTGTCCTTATTGTCCAACATTATGTTTATCCTTCTCTGAATATTCTCTACTTTGTGTAGGCGCTTCTTACAATGTGGCCTCATAGCACCATAATAAATTGGGGGGGGGATCCTTTTAATTGAATTCATGTAGACCTTGGTTAACACCCTGGCTTTTCTGGTTAACAGATGTGAGTGCTTGGCAGATTATTTAATGGCCCTGAGTCTTATGTTCTCCATCTTAAATGGAAAGAACATCAACTTCATATAACTGTTATGAAGTTGGAGACCATTAAGAAAGCATTTGTAAGTCATTTAGCACAGAGCCTGATATATACGAGGTCCATGAGAAATGCGTTCTTCCACAAAAGTGAACCTACTTCAATGGCATACCCAGCACATACTGAAGACACTTTAAAATTTAATACTTACTCCATAGATTAGACATACTTTGAAGGAATTCTATGGGACTGATTTATTTTCACATTAATAAATGAAAAAAAAACCCTTCTATTAAGAAGTTATGCCTCCTCAAAATATTTGTTCATTATGGCATGAAAATCAGACAAATTTAGCCTTTTCTGAGCCCCACTTAAACGCTATTTTCTCCAATGAGGGTTTAATGATGCCTCCTCAACTTCAGCAGAATCCAATTGACACATTTGATTTAGACATCTCATATTGCTGATTGCATTCCATATTTTACTATAATTATCTGTTATTTTGCAATCCACATTGCCTTGTAAACTCCTGTGAAATTAGGCCTGGCACTGTGGTATTGATCCATACCAGTGTGCTAATCTAACATCAGGATCTCTTAGATGTCAAAAGGCAGTGTGAATAAAGGGTTAATATTAATCCTTGGCTGATGCAATGCTGTTTGAAAAGTTTTCCCTGAGAACAGTATTTAAGACAAAAGAAGAATGTTGCTTATGCCTCCCTTGTGGTGTTGCACTGCACTGAGAAACGTGATTTGGCATGCATGCCTTTGACTACCATGGTATATTAAATGGTAGGTAAAGGGGTATGGCCTTCTGTAGGCCAAGATGACCCACGCGTCCTTGATCCTCGACCATGGCAACCATACTGCTCTATATATGTAAGAAGACAAAAAGAAGCTCCCTCTTTGAGTACCTGTCAGGCCTCCTAATGAGATAAAGATGGACTTCCTGTATTTCCTGTTTTGTATCCTTCTAAAAAGCTAATTAACTATGGCATTAGGTTAATGCTTTTTTGTTTATGTCTCATGAGTCTTATTGCCAATCTGAAACCACAACCACAATTTTGCTGCTGCAGAGTCTACTGCAGCTTATTTTAATCATGCACAACTGATTTAGCACTTAAAATGAACTTGATTCATCAGAATAATAACTCTAGCACTTGTAATTATTGAAAGATCATGGAAAAGATAAGGGATCAAAAAATTTCAAGATATATTATAACCATTGCGTAGACAGTATGACCACTATGTAAGATGGGAGGAAGGAAAATGGATAGCTACAGAGCCTGTAATACATTGAGGTGAACTTGTGCAGCTCCCTGAAATTTTATACATTTAAACAAATATGAACATTTCAGAAATGTTCAAATTTTTTAATTCTTTATTATTATTTTTTAATTAAAGTATCATTAATATACAACAAACAACAACATGTTGGTGAGGATGTGGAGAAAGGGGAACCCTCCTACACTGCTGGTGGGAATGTAAAATAGTTCAACCATTGTGGAAAGCAGTATGGAGGTTCCTAAAAAAACTCAAAATAGAAATACCATTTGACCCAGGAATCCCACTCTTAGGAATTTACCCTAAGAATGCAGCAGCCCAGTTTGAAAAAGACATATGCCCCCCTATGTTTATCACAGCACTATTTACAATTGCCAAGAAATGGAAGCAACCTAGGTGTCCATCAGTAGATGAATGGATAAAGATGTGGTATATATACACAATCGAATATTATTCAGCCATAAGAAGAAAACAAATCCTACCATTTGCAACAATATGGATTGTAAGAGTGGAGTATAAGAACAAAGAAAAAAACTGAAGGAAAAAAACAGCAGCAGACTCACAAAACCCAAGAATGGACTAACAGTTACCAAAGGGAAAGGGACTGGGGAGGATGGGTGGGAAGGGAGGGATAAGGGAGGAAAAGGGGCATTACGATTAGCACACATAATGTAGTGGGGGGGCATGGGAAAGGCAGTATTTACAGAGAAGATAAGTAATGATTCTATAGCATCTTACTATGCTGATGGACAGTGACTGTAATGGGGTAAGTGGGGGAGACTTGATAATAGCGGGTCTAGTAACCATAATGTTGTTCAAGTGATTGTACATTAACGATACCAAAAAAAATGTATCATTAATATACAATCTTATGTTGGTTTCAAATGTACATCACAATGGTTCAACAGTCCTCCTGATCAACTTATGTGATTGTGAATTTTTGTGCCCTTTTATCCCCTCACCCTGCCCCCTCCCACTCCATCCCTCCCCCCCCCATAACCACTAGTCATTTATTAGTGTCTATGAGTCTAATGCTGTTTTCTTCCTTCTGTTTTGCTTTGTTTTTAGATTCCACAAATAAGTGAAATCACATGATATTTGTCTTTCTCCACCTGGCTTATTTCACTGAGCATAACACCCTCTAGATCCACCCATGTTGTTGCAAATGGCAATATTTTTTTTAAAGAGATTGTGAAAGATGATCTCATGAAAGGTTAAGAGCTATTACTTTTACTTCAGTTTAGAGAGTCTGAATACCCATTCTGAGGAGGATTCAGGCAATTTATGAGGAAAATTACTTCTTTGATGCCTTCAAGTTACTACTTAGCAAATTAATCTTAGATTCTACCAAGTGGCTTTCATTAGCTAAAACTAAGGTTAATTTTTTTCCCTGAAATGTCTTGTTCATCCCAGAGGAACTATTCAAACACTGTTTAAGGGCAAATGTTTCCAGGAGTCCATAAAATATAATAATAATTGATTATATTACTTCTAATGAAGGTTATCTATCAGAGTCTTCCTTCTCCTTTCCCTAATGAAAACATAGCACAATATTGGGTTTGAGGGGGAAAAAGGCTCAAGTAGGAACAAGTTTAATGTGAAAACAAAGAATTGGTTTTTAATTTGATTAGTTCTGGGGACAAAATAATTCAGTTGAGCCAAAGCATCTCTTCACCCACAATCCCTACCTGATATCCTTCCAGTTTCTATAACAGAGTCAAGCTTTCAGGAAAGACCAACACCACAGCAGTAAAACACACAAATGAAAATAATTTCAAAACATTCACTGCTGGTGTTGGTGGTTATGGTAGTGTTGATAACCAACATTTCTTTTTAACATCGAAGTTTTCTATAATGGCTAATGTATCATCAGTAGAAAAAGCTTTAGCTTCAAGTGAATCAATAGCCAAGCAATAACAGCCTATTGATTTCTTTTTTTCTCACTCAACAAGTATAGGAGAGGTTAGTTATTGCAGTCATTTGTTAAGCCAGAAGGATTTATTTGGCATCCCTACAACTTTCCAAGTCTTCTTTTCAATGTTCCAAGACAACTGAAGTCACTCATATCATCACATGCCCACACAATTTCCTTCAATAGAATGAAGCAAACAAGATGCAAATTAGAAAAGTGTTTCTTCCAGTAACTATTGTATCTATACTAAACAGGAATTACTTTGTCTGAACCCCCTCTTCCTCCAAAGGAGTTATATCCAGAATTGAGTCTCTTGCCTACTTCTAGATAAAGAACTATTTAGGACCACATTTGCTGATGTCAACAGGTCAACACATAATCTACAAACAAGAGATGTTAGCAGAGATGAAGTAGTAGTATTAGCCTTGGGGTAAGCAGCTGAAGTGCCTTCATTTCTGCTTCATTTCATTTTGTTTGTTAGTTGAACAGCAATTGCACAGGTTTCAGTTGATACAATCTTCAGTTCAAGTTATATTCTTATCAATGAAAAACATCTTTCTCTTTGTAAGTATTTATTTATCATACTGGAAAATATCTCTGCTCATGACTCCTGGGTTTGATATTACTTCTCTGCCTTTTTAGTGGTCAGAAATAAAACATCTGTACCTTTAAAGATAAAATACATAAAGTTCTTACTGATTATTTTTAGTTTCACAGATTTTTTTATATATAGCCTCATTAATCTGCAATTAAATCTAATTTGTCTCATGCCAAAAATCTGTCTCGAAGATCAACAAAACTACTCATTTTCTTTGTACCACAAAATAAAAACAACAGTCTCAGAGCAACAATACCAATACTGGGGTGATGTCATCACGATAGGGACAAGGTAATTCCTGGATTTCACTGCCCCTCAGCAGAAGCCAACTAGCCAATATCCACAGACAAGACACCACTGTGAAAATACTAGAACCCAGAGGTGAGACTAAGACACATCTCTACACAACAGAGATAGAAGGGATGGCATTCGAAGGGCTGAGAGGAGTGGCTACCCTCTGATCACATCATCTCGGATTTGCAAACCGAACTGAACCACGTTTGTCCTGGTTCTGCTTTCTGGGGTTGGGTCCCTCAACTGATCTGGTCAACATTCCTTCCCATCTTTGTAACCTGGGAGGTCAGTTCTGCTGGTCTGACCAGCCAGCAGACTCTGGATGAACAGGGGGGCATCTGTCCTTCCTTACCACCTTACTGCCCTCTCCCTCCCAGATGACGTCCAACACC
This sequence comes from Smutsia gigantea, assembly GCA_032199065.1. Lineage (NCBI taxonomy): Eukaryota > Metazoa > Chordata > Mammalia > Pholidota > Manidae > Smutsia > Smutsia gigantea. Next base: position 127,276 of record JAVSCE010005203.1, read on the forward strand.
TCCCACCTCCCCTCCGTCCTAGTAGCCAGGCGAGGAGTGGGTGGGGAAACAATTAAAAAGAAAAGATTTCAGAAAATTCCAAATATACAGAAGTCAATACAAGTGTCACCGAAAACCAACCAACTAAACAAACAAAAACTATGAAGTCATTCAGAAAGAAAGAGGGGAGCAGTCAAGAACAAACAGTAATGGAAACACCAGATCGCGCATTTGATTCACGAGGCTGAGGAGCTGGAAGCTGGAACTGAAGAACACCCGGTCCGAGAACAAGCTCAGCTGCCATCAGACACAAGCATGACTCCAGGGTTTAGGACACTGGGGTTTCCTAATGGTCAGCATTCAGCTGATGCGCAAACCCATTGTGTGCACAGCAGCCACTTGGGCTTCTGCTTTGCTCCCATGGGACATGCTCCTATTTGCAGGGGAACCAGTGGGAATATGAAGCTCATGTAACCTGTTGTGCAGTGAGTAATAAACTTGTTTGAGTCAATGGGAAGCCTCAAGACTTCCACCAGCATCTATAAAATTGCAGCACACTAAAATATTAACTTATAAAATGGGTAAAATCTTAAACTCTTCACAGTTCTTGACACACCAAGGAGATAGCTATAGTTCAATAATGAACACCCTCTTCTATCAAAAGAACTCCTCAAAAAGGAAATTTTTCAAGTGCATATGAGTTCATCACCAATAAACATTCACTAAAAAAAGTATTCATCAGGAAGATAAATAAACCGTTCTGAAATCATGAGATACCTGAAACAAAATGGCCATATATATGTATAAAAATTATAAGTACACTTAAGGGACTATGAACTAGGAAAATACTCATTTCTTGTTCTTAAGAAATGGAAATAAAATTCTAGATAGCAATAATGTGATGAAAAAAGATGTCCTAGCCCAATCACATGTGTCTCTGAGGACTATGAAATTGAGTCACTAAGAAACTGGATCAATTACTTGGGGAGAGACAAATTAAGAGGTCATACTTGTCTGATAATAAGGAATCACTATTTTGGGGCAGAACAAAGTCAATCTGCAAAAAGAAGAGAATGGAACACAAAGATAACTGATGGAGTCAGGTATCCCAGTTTTCTCATTGCTGGGACACCTAACCATTTTTCATTCTCTGTTCTTTGAGTCTTTGTATCCTTAATATAAAATGTAACTTGTACGACACTGGTTTGAATGGGCTTCTTTTGCTTAATACCCAAAGAACCTTGATTAGAATGTGCCTCAAGGTGGAACTTAGAAAGCCTACCCTTCAGTTTTATTATTCTCTAAAAGTATAGCTAATTCATAATCAACTAAGAATACGTCTTCATAGCACAACTTCATGGAACCCCACTAAAAAATATTTTTTTCTCTGTGTATGTGCTATAGAACTCATGCATGTATACATTCCTAGTTTCTTTGTCACTTCTTTCTACTTTTAATTTCAGCTAACTTCTCTCTAACTGCTTACACTACAAGTTGGTTTCTTCTCCATGTTCTTTCCCTCTGTGTACCATTGTTTTGATTCGATTGTTTTTATTCCCATATTCTAATCACAGGTAACAGACGATTAAGTTTTGACACTTCTGATAACATGAAACTATTTTGTTTATGACACATTTTATGAAAAATATATAGACATAAGTACATCATTCTTTTCCTGTCCATATCCTCGTTAATTTGTAAAAAAAAAAAAATGACAGAAACCCTCACGGCAGTTAATCTATGTCAGACTTAGGGTTCTCCCTATTAGCTATTTCCTTCTCTTTCCTCCTGAAATATTAGTTCAATACTTCCAGTGTCCTGGCCAAAACATTCTTCTCATTTTGCAAGCTATACTGTACCCCATGCCCATGGGTCTTACACCATAAACCAAGGTTGCGAATTCAATTATTGGCTTTGAACTGCTGATCTTCAAGTACTGGCTTTCTGTATATCTTTCTCTTCTGCAAGCACAATCTTTACTAAAGAAAGAACTAGAGGAACCATTTCTGCTTCTTGATCTAATTCCTTTCACTGAACTTCATAACCACAAATGACATATTTTTTAATATTGTGATTTATTACCATGAAACTGAGCAAAAGCAGGTTCTATAGTATGAGGGTGGTGAACTGTTACAGACCCATGTTACATCTCCACCCAGGTAAACAGCATAACTTTTTATTAGACATACGAGTGTCCAGGTAGTCAATATCTTGTACCTAATAGAGTCCCCATTAGTGCATGCTTCTTCCCTGATAGATAGATAGACTTAGATATAGGTATATAAGAGGGGATTTATTGTAGGAATTTACTCACGCAATTATGGAGGTCAAGAAGTCCCATGATCTGCTGTTTGCAAGCCCGAGAACCAGGAAAGCCAGTGATATAAATCAGTCTTATCCACAGGCCTGAGAACCAGAAGCACCAATGTCTGCAGGAAGGAGAAGATAGTATCTCAGCTCAAGTGGAGAGAATGAATTCACCCTTCTTCCACCTTTTTTCTGCTACTCAAGCCCTCAGCAGATTAGATGATAACCACCCACATTGGTGAAGGTGATCTTTTTTACTCAATCAGCTGATTCAAATGCCAACCAACCTCTCCTGGACACATCGTCACAGAAACAACCAAGAATAATATTTTGCCTACTATCTGGGCATCCCTTAGCCCAGTCAAGTTGACGTATACAATTAACCATCACATGTTTCAACAATTTCCCTTGAACTATTATTGCCTGGATATCCTCTTCATCATTCTGTTAAAAATATTAAATTCTGCTGGTTCATATAATTTAGATTCAGTGACTAGGTACTTAATTTCATAATTCTTCCATAACCGTTTGCCTTACTTTATTTTTGCTCTACCACTTATCAACTCTTAATGTTCTATTTTATTTGTTATTATTATTGTTCTATTCCTGTTATTATTTTCTGCCTTCTTTAGCTAAAACTTAAGCTCCATAAAGAGCTTACATTTTACCTTTTTTACACCATAGGTATGTTTCAAGAATCTAAAATACACTTAATACCTGGTAGGAGCTCAATATACATTTGTTAAATGAATAAATAAAACCTTGTTTAATGTAATGATACATAGTTTCCCCTCTACCTCTTTCTCCTTTATATTCATTATCCTCTTGGACAAACTCTAGCGCTTATTTTTTTTTTTTTTGCATTTTTCATCTGATTCCATTTTTTAGACGACAAAAGTAACACCTAGTTGTCTTAACACACAAGTTTTATTACTTTCCAAACTCTTTCATTTTCCTTTTTATGTATTCCCCACAGATTATTTTGTTCCCGTCACCTCAAATAAGCTAGAGTACACACATAGAAGTATAACTCAACTTTTTCAGAAAGCTTTTCTATCTGGAAAGGTGAACTTGCATATATAAAATATTTTATTGATTAGTGTATCAATGAGGCAGACACATAACATTCATATTACACTGGCTTCAAGAATAGTTTTTTTCATTCCGGGAAGATGGTGGTGTGAGCAGGGCGGCAGAAATCTCCTCCCAACACTATATTTATCTAAGAAAACACAGCAAATACATCTATTCCTAAAAGAGAGACGAGAATACACAGGAAAGCGCACAGCGTGCAGCTACACCCGAGAGGACTCGGCACCCCAAAGGGCGGGTAAGATACGGAGCCGCGACCCGGTAGGACCTGAGCCCTCCCCCACCCCAGCGCACCGGCGGGAGGAGAGGATTCAGAGCCGGGAGGGAGTGGAAGTACACCCCGCGAAGTAGCCAGCCCCGGTGATCTGCACGGGGAGCGCTGACCCACATTGCGCAGTGCAGCGGACATTGGAGAGACAGAGGGGCAGGATCTGAGCGGGGAACGCGCCAGGGTGCTAGCAGCCGGCTCCCGGGAAGGAAAAAAAAAGCGCGTGCTTTCTTCAGCGGTCTTAAAGAGACAGGAGCCCAGCGGAGGAGCCGGATCGCCCCAGCACACTCAGCCCAGCAGGCTGGGAGTCCGGGGGAGTTTCAGACGCCTTAGCTGGTGACTGAGGAAGCGTAGCCATACTTAACACTTCTCACTGAGATCAACAGCCTCCTATTAGTTCCCACCCCTGCCAGAGCGATAAAGGGCCCTGCGGAGCGGCACAGTCACAGCTGTGGAATAGTGGGGCAATAGCGCCACCTAGAGCATTCCCACAGAATCTATGTCCGGAGGGCATTTTTTTTTTGTTGTTGTTGTTTTTGTTTTTTGTTTTTTGTTTTGTTTTTGTTTTTTCTTTTCTTTCTTTTTTTCTTTTTTTCTTTCTTCTTTTTTCTCTTTATAAAGTCTTAAAGAGCCCAGCTGACATACGTGGCAACTATCAGTGACCAATTCTATAGCCATGAAAAGACAGAGGAATATGGTTCAGACCAAAATCAACCAGACAACCCCAGAGAGGGAGTCTGAAGGGATGGAAATGCACAGTCTTCCTGAAAAAGAATTCAGAATAAAAGTCATAACCATGCTGATGGACCTACAGAGAAATGTGCAAGAGCTGAGGGAGGAAGTGAGGGAACTGAGGAAAGACAATGCAGAAATCAGACAAGCGATCGACGGGCTTAACAGCAGAATGGATGAGATGCAAGAGACTGTTAATGGAATAGAAAACAGAGAACAGGAGTACAGAGCAGCTGAGGCAGAGAGAGATAAAAGGATTTCTAGGAATGAAAGAATATTAAGAGAACTGTGTGACCAATCCAAACGGAACAATATTCGCATTATAGGAGTACCAGAGGAAGAAGAGAGAGAAAAAGGGATAGAAAGTGTCTTTGAAGAAATAATTGCTGAAAACTTTCCCTCGCTGGGGAAGGAAGTAGTCTCGCAGTCCACCGAAGCTCATAGATCTCCCAACACAAGGGACCCAAGGAAGACAACACCAAGACACATAATAATTAAGATGGCAAAGATCAAAGATAAAGAAAGGGTATTAAAGGCAGCTAGAGAGAGAAAAAAGATCACCTACAAAGGAAAACCCATCAGACTATCATCAGACTTCTCAACAGAAACCTTACAGGCCAGAGAGAATGGCATGATATATTTAACGTTATGAAACAGAAGGGCCTCGAACCAAGAATATTGTATCCAGCACGATTATCATTTAAATATGATGGAGGGATTAAACAATTTCCAGATAAACGAAAGTTGAGAGAGTTTGCCTCTCATAAACCACCACTACAGGATATCTTAAATGGACTTCTCTAGATGGAAGCACACCTAAGACAAAAAGATGTCACCAGAGAAAATAAAGTCATAGCAAAGAAAGCAGACCACCCAAATACTAACGAAAGGCAAAGAATAAAACACCTATTATAGAAAGAATGGAGGAGGAGGAATAAGAAGGGAGAGAAATAAAGAAACATCAGACAGTGTTTATAATTACTTAACAAAAAAGTTAAGTTAGATTGTTAGATAGTAAAGAAGCAACCCTTGAACCCTTGGTAACCACGAATCTAAAGCCAGCAATGGCAATAAGTACATATCTATCAAAAATCACCCTAAATGTAAATGGACTGAATGCACCAATCAAAAGACACAGAGTAACAGAACAGATAAAAAAGCAAGACCCATCTATATGCTGCCTACAAGAAACTAACCACAAATCCAAAGATATACACAGACTAAAAGTGAAGGGATGGAAAAAGATATTTCATGCAAACAACAAAGAGAAAAAAGCAGGTGTTGCAGTACTTGTATCAGACAAAATAGACTTCAAAACGAAGAAAGTAGCAAAAGATAAAGAAGGACATTACATAATGATAAACGGGTCAGTCCAACAATAAGATATAACCATTATAAATATATATGCACCCAACACAGGAGCGCCAGCATATGTGAGACAAATACTAACAGAATTAAAGGAGGAAATGGACAGCAATGCATTCATCTTAGGAGACTTCAACACACCACTCACTCCAGAGGACAGATCAACCAGACAGAAAATAAGTAAAGACACAGGGGCACTGAACAACACACTAGAACAGATGGACCTAACAGACATCTACAGAACTCTACACCCCAAAGCAACAGGATACACATTCTTCTCAAGTGCACACGGAACATTTTCCAGAATAGACCACATACTAGGCCACAAAAAGAACCTCAGTAATTTCAAAAATATTGAAATCCTACCAACCAACTTCTCAGATCACCAAGGTATAAAACTAGAAATAAATTTTAGAAAGAAATCAAAAAGGCTCACAAATACATGGTCACTTAACAATACCCTCCTAATTAATCAATGGGTTAACGACCTAATCAAAACAGAAATCAAGGAATATATGGAGACTAATGACAACAACAACACAAAGCCACAACTTCTGTGGGACGCAGCAAAGGCAGTTCTAAGAGGAAAGTATATTGCGATCCAGGCCTATTTAAAGAAGGAAGAACATTCCCAAATGAATAGTCTAAAGACACAATTACTGAAATTGGAAAAAGAAGAACAAATGAGGCCCAAAGTCACCAGAAGGAGGGACATAATAAAGATTAGAAAAGAAATAAATAAAATTGAGAAGAATAAAACAATAGAAAAAATCAATAAAACCAAGAGCTGGTTCTTTGAAAAAATAAACAAAATAGATAAACCCCTAGCCACACTCACTAAGAGAAAAAGAGAATCTACACACATAAACACAATCAGAAATGAGAAAGGAAAAATCACGACGGACCCCACAGAAATACAAAGAATCATAAGAGAATATTATGAGAATCTATATGCTAACAAGCTGGAAAACATAGAAGAAATGGACAACTTCTTAGAAAAATACAACCTTCCAAGACTGACCAAGCAAGAAACAGAAAAACTAAACAGACCAATCACCAGTGACGAAATCGAATTGGTAATCAAAAAACTACCCAAGAACAAAACCCCTGGGCCTGATGGATTCACCTCTGAATTCTACCAGACATATAGAGAAGAAATAACACCGATTCTCCTTAAAGTTTTCCAAAAAATAGAAGAGGAGGGAATACTTCCAAACTCATTCTATGAAGCCAGCATCACTCTAATACCAAAACCGGGCAAAGACCACACCAAAAAAGAAAATTACAGACCAATATCCCTGATGAACGTAGATGCAAAAATACTCAACAAAATATTAGCAAACCGAATTCAAAAATACATCAAGAGGATCATACACCATGATCAAGTGGGATTCATCCCAGGGATGCAAGGATGGTACAACATTCGAAAATCCATCAACATCATCCACCACATCAACAAAAAGAAGAACAAAAACCACATGATCATCTCCATAGATGCTGAAAAAGCATTTGACAAAATTCAGCATCCATTCCTGATTAAAACTCTCAACAAAATGGGTATAGAGGGCAAGTACCTCAACATCATAAAGGCTATATATGACAAACCCACAGCTAACATCATACTTAACGGCGAGACGCTGAAAGCTTTTCATCTAAGATCGGGAACAAGACAGGGATGCCCACTCTCTCCACTGTTATTCAACATAGTACTGGAGGTCCTAGCCACAGCAATCAGACAAACAAAGACATACAAGGCATCCAGATTGGTAAAGAAGAAGTCAAATTGTCACTATTTGCAGATGACATGATACTCTACATAAAAAACCCTAAAGATTCCATTCCAAAACTACTAGAACTAATATCTGAATTCAGCAAAGTTGCAGGATACAAAATTAACACACAGAAATCTGTTGCTTTCCTATACACTAATGATGAACTAACAGAAAGAGAAATCAGAAAAACAATTCCATTCACAATTGCATCAAAAAGAATAAAATACCTAGGAATAAACCTAACGAAGGAAGTGAAAGACCTGTACTCTGAAAACTACAAGACACTCCTAAGAGAAATTAAAGAGGACACTAACAAATGGAAATGCATCCCATGCTCTTGGCTAGGAAGAATAAATATTGTCAAAATGGCTATACTACCTAAAGCAATCTACAGATTCAACGCAATCCCTATCAAACTACCAACAGCTTTCTTCAATGAACTGGAACAAATAATTCTAAAATTCATATGGAACCACAAAAGACCCGAATAGCCAAAGCAATCCTGAGAAGGAGGAATAAAACAGGGGGAATTACACTCCCTGACTTCAAGCTCTACTACAAAGCCACAGTAATCAAGACAATTTGGTATTGGCACAAAAACAGACCCACAGACCAGTGGAACAGAATAGAAAATCCAAACATTAACCCAAACATATACAGTCAATTAATATTTGATAAAGGAGCCTTGGATATACAATGGGGAGATGACAGCCTCTTCAGCAGCTGGTGTTGGAAAAACTGGACAGCTACATGTAAGAGAATGAAACTGGACTACTGTCTAGCCCCATACACAAAGGTAAACTCAAGGTGGATCAAAGACCTGAATGTAAGTCATGAAACCATAAAACTCTTAGAAAAAAACATAGGCAAAAATCTCTTGGACATAAACATGAGCAACTTCTTCATGAACATATCTCCCCGGGCAAGGGAAACAAAAGCAAAAATGAACAAGTGGGACTATATCAAGCTGAAAAGCTTCTGTACAGCAAAGGACACCATCAGTAGAACAAAAAGACATCCTACAGTATGGGAGAATATATTCATAAAAAACGTATCTGATAAAGGGTTGACATCCAAAATATATAAAGAACTCATGCACCTTAACAAACAGAAAGCAAATAATCCAATTAAGAAATGGGCAGAGGACATGAATAGACACTTCTCCAAAGAAGAAATTCAGATGGCCAACAGGCACATGAAAAGATGCTCCACATCGCTAATCATCAGAGAAATGCAGATTAAAACCACAATGAGATATCACCTCACACCAGTGAGGATGGCCAACATCCAAAACACAAACAACAACAAATGTTGGCGAGGATGTGGAGAAAAGGGAACCCTCCTACACTGCTGCTGGGACTGCAAATTAGTTCAACCATTGTGGAAAGCAGTATGGAGGTTCCTCAAAAAACTCAAAATAGAAATACCATTTGACCCAGGAATTCCACTCCTAGGAATTTACCCTAAGAATGCAGCAGCCCAGTTTGAAAAAGACAGATGCACCCCTATGTTTATTGCAGCACTATTTACAATAGCCAAGAAATGGAAGCAACCTAAGTGTCCATCAGTAGATGAATGGATAAAGAAGATGTGGTACATATACACAATGGAATATTATTCAGCCATAAGAAGAAAACAAATCCTACCTTTTGCAACAACATGGATGGAGCTAGAGGGTATTATGCTCAGTGAAATAAGCCAAGCCGAAAAAGACAAGTATTAAATGATTTCACTCATATGTGGAGTATAAGAACAAAGAAAAAATACTGAAGGAACAAAACAGCAGCAGACTCACAGAACGCAAGAATGGACTAATAGTTACCAAAGGGAAAGAGACTGGGGAAAATGGGCGGGAAGGGAGGGGCAAGGGGGAAGAGGGGACATTACGATTAGCAGATGTAATGTTGGGGGGGCATGGGGAGGGCAGTACAACTCAGAGAAGACAAGTAGTGATTCTATAGCATCTCACTACGCTGATGGACAGTGACTGTAATGGGGTTGGTGGGGGGGACCTGATGAAGGGGTGGTTTAATAACCGTAGTGTTGCACATGTAATCGTAGATTAGTGATAATAAAATAAATTGCATTAAAAAAAAGAATAGTTTTTTTCTGGAAACTGACCTGTAGTACTTTGTGTTTCTCTCACATCCAAAATGCCCACAATAAAATGCTTTTTCATGCGTTTGATGTTCATTGGGAGCCAGCAGGATTCGTACATCTAAACCTTCATGGCTCTAGTGATGAAATAAAAGGTCTCCTAAAGGACTAAATGAAAAAATTATCTCTAGGTCCTTAATTCCCTGTCAGAGAGGCACTCGGGATCAAAGAAAACAGTGTGATACTCCCATATCCTTAAAGATTCAACACCCGAGATGGGATTCCAGACTCCATTGCTTCTGACTCTTTTGACTGTCCCCTAAAACATGTTTCATGGGTTAATGGAAATCAGAATTAACTTTTATCTGTAGGGAAATAATATTTTTATAGCTGCTCACAATCCTCCTTGTAAAACTGTCAATTGTATAAATGCTGTTAGCGACAGAAACATAAGTTGTACTGTTTCATAATAACCCTAATAACTGCTATACAATAAAAATAAACACCCATGCCCTGTTCTTTACAGAGACTTTTATTTCTTGATTCACACTGGCATAGTTCTAGTTGCTAATAAGATTTATGGTCTTCCCCTTATGTACCTGCTTCCTGGGCTCCTTTCAAAGACATAAGAACATCTATCCTCATGACATTAGAGCATTAATGACACTGTCAATAGAACCCCAAAGAAGCATCCAGCAGAAGCACCTGTTTCTCTCTTCTCATATTCATTTAATTGCAAACCCACTCATGAACACATACCTTGAAAGAACACCCCCCAAAGAGTAAATACATTGACTATGGTGGCACATACCACCAATCACTGAGTACTTTCCTTTTTTGGAACAATCTCAGTTTAAAGGATGTTTATAATATTACTCTTAGTGAGTATCATCCTCATGGTGATGCTTCTCATAGGCTCATTCCATCCATTATGAAACTAGGAATATGGCTACTAATTAATTACCTAGGAAAATTACCTTCTGGTGTATCATATGTACAGTATAAAAAAATTCTGTAGCTAAACCTCCTGGGTTTAATCATAGCTTTGTGACATTAGGCAAGTTACTTATCTTGGGGTTTCTTCATCTGTGTAAACCCATCTATAGGAATGGTTGTGATGATTACGTATGTTATTATCTGGAAAGGTCTTAACAACAGTTCTTGTTGTCATATAAGCATAAGATGCTGTTATCAATATAGGGCCTTGAGTGATCTGGTATTTTAGGAAAAGGTGATAGTGGCATGCAAAGTCCCTCCAGTTCTTACTCTCCCCACACCTTAAGAAACTGCATCTGCCTCTGTCCTTATTTCAACCCTAGGGAACTAGAAATGCTAAATGAACCAGCAAAGGCCAGGAAGGGACTGAATCTATTTGTAGTGTTACTTTATACAAGTTTTAGAGCTTGTAATATCACAAAAGTTTTTAAAAGACTACCTCTAATACTTGAAAAACAGTATTTATCTGTACTGAAGAAAACAGAGAGAAATGTATTGCTTAACTATTACTTTACATATGAAAATCAAATTGATATTTTAAAAAATAATAATGTGTCAAGAGCAGAATTTCTTGGTGACTCCATTTGTGATTAAACACTCCTTTGCATTTAGGCTATTACACAGCAAGACTGAGTCCAAGATACTTAGAGATTTTCATAAGAAAGTCATTTACTACATAAATGTGTGATACCAACAGGGTGGAGTATTTACCAAAATAGATGCATTTAAAAATTCAACAGAGGTAAAAGTTTCCATCGGTTAAACTACCTAGTTTGCCAAAATGTGCAGAATATTTTTGTCAAAGTACTTTCTTTAGGTTTTATTCATATACTTTCAACATAAATAGTGTATGAATAACTTCTTTTTTAGAAAAATGACATGCAGCTAATATTTAAAAAAATCAATCACACAGACCAAGTCAACAGAAGATAACTTAAAATAAACCAATACCATATCATCCTAAAGAAAGTGTTGGTAGCATCCATTGTACATGGTCCCACATATGTTGATATAAGGGCAAACAAGAAAATCAAAGGAAGAAGAAAAAAACAGAAACACATGTTCAGATTATAACATTATTTTTAAATGAAATATTCAATTATTTCTCTCATATTTCAATGAAGGAAATAAACTGAAATGTAACTAAAATTTTGAATTTCACATAGTTTTTTCACCATAGACATATTATTTTCTAAAATACCAATCTAGAGTCATATAAACTTAACAAGAGAATACTGGAGTCATTATAAAGCTGGTTCTACATTTAAATAGATTAAACAGCTCACTCTTTTCCCTAGAGTTCCACTATTTCTGAGCATTTTATACAGATTCAGCTCTTTTGATGTCCCATTTTGTTATGTAATAGTTTTGTTGGTTTTAAGAATGACTTATATTGATTGTTTTCTCATGTGTTTTACTTAAGAATGTCCATTTCCTTTAGGCATTTACGGGCAGCTGAGAGAATATGACCTTCATGGGCCACCTTTGTACAAATTATTTCTGTAACTGTGGGTTATTGTAAGATGTCTGACACCAGCTCTATTTCCCCTTCTATGTGACTTTCTCTTGTACCTGAGTGCATGTTTTATTTCATCCTTGGAATTCAGGGGTGAAATGCCTTGTAATGACCTTTACCAAAAAATCTCCAGCACCCCTCTTAGCTCTGCAGCTCTGTCTTCACCCTTGGTTATCCTTGTTTCTGTAGTTTTATTTTTGTAATGTTTCTTTTTTCTCCCCACATCTTCCACTACTCTTCAGCCAGTTTTTCTTGCTCCTGTTTAAGACATAATGATGTGTCTAAATCATGTGCTATGCATATATACATGATAATGGGTATTCAGTGGCCTGTATTTTGTGTTTCTGGATGTAATAATGTGGTTTGTGCCTATTTAACAGTATGTGATACTTCCAGGTGAAAAGATGTTATGAGAAGCAAGTGGTAAATACAAAAATGTTAGAAGCCATGTATTTGCTAAATAAAAATAGTGCACTCCAATATTTGTCAGAAACACATGCTATATAGGTTTCTTAATAAACTAAAAATAGAAATACCATCTAACCCAGTAATTCCACTTCTGGGAATTAACCTGAAGGAGAAAAAAAAATCACTCATTTGAAAAGGCATATACACTCCTCTGTTTACTGCAACATTATTTACAATAGCCAAGATAAGGAAGCAGCTTAAGTGTCCATCAATAGATGAATGGATAAAAAAAAGATGTAATATATACATACAATGGAATATTACTCAACCATAAAAAAGAATGAAATCTTGCCATTTGCAACAACATCAATGGACTTAGATGATATTATGTTAAGCGAAATAAATCAGATAAAGACAAATGCCATGTGATTTCACTTACATATGGAATCTTAAAAAACAAAGCAAATGTACAAACAAACAAAACAGAAATAGACTCATAAACACAGAGGACAGACTGGTGGTTACCAGAGGGGAAGGGGAATGAGGGTTGGGTGAAATAGGTAAAGGGGATAATGAGGCACAAACATCCAATTATAAAATAAATTACTCAAAGGTATGAAGTACAGCATAGGAAACACAGTCAATAATATTGTAATATCTTTGTATGTTGACAGATAGCAACTACCTTTATCATAGCATCTAGCAATGTCTATAATTGTCAAAACACAATATTATATACCTGAAACCAATAAAATACTATATATAAGCTTATTTCAATTAAAAAATAAGCTTGGCTTAAAGAACATCATTTGTCAAAGATAACTTCACTGAGAACCTCTCTCTTCCTGCAATCCTCCCCATCAACATAATTTCTGTGATTTCTAAAATTCCTCTGTGGTTATCTCTTAGGTCTCTTCTCATCTTACCACAAAGATCAAATAGGTCTTCTACTGGCATCCACCCATTTCAGGATTTTAGCCTCCCTGTTCTTTAGGACAAATTAACTTTTTTTCATAGAAAGATGACAGTTCAGGTCATCTCTATTTTGGGGCTCAGTAACAAGCCAAGTAAAATAGTCAATAGTACACACATTTGAACTTCCAAAGGTGACATATAAAATGAAGTTTCCTTAGGGAAAAAAAATCTATCATCTTTATACTTACATACTACTGTTTCCCCTTTCCTCCAGAAAAAAAACAGTTTAGTTTTAAAGTGTAAGCATTTTTAAAACAGGAACTTGTAGAAGTTATGTGTCAAATTTAAAGGCTCTGTTCACAAAATATGCAAACAACACATTATGGGATCATTATGAAAAATCCAATTTCCCTACTCAGCGTATGTTTTATGGACCACTAAATATTTATGGTAGGTTATATATAGAGCAGTCCCCATCAAGGACTTGAGAGTAACACAAACAATAATAATAAGCAAATGCTATAGTGAGTGTGAAAATGAAACACAGACATAATTCTCTAGGAGCTTTGAGAAGAAGAGCCCACTTTTTCCTGAAAGAATCAAAAAAGGTTTCATCAAAGACTTGACAGATGAACAGAGGGAGGCAGAATCAGATTAACAGAAGCAAAGCCTTGGAGGCAGGCTATTACTTTGAAAGTGTTCCTCCTTCCCCCAGGAAATGTCCTGTCTAATGAGAGCTGTGACCCTAAAAGGTCCTTAAAAGTAGCAGAGCAACTGCACACACACCAGTAGTTTTACAAGTCTTTCTGGTAACAATAATATGGAATGAATTGTAGTTGATACAATATTTATTACCAGGTCACTGATTTATAGAAGGTCAAAATTAGCCATGGACTGAGTAGTAGAAGCTTATGTTAGAGTTCCTCCATTCACCAACTCATCTTTTGTGATGACCCCTTACACACACACACACACACACACACACACACACACACACACACAGTCTTGTTCTACCATTCTTGACCTTCAAGCTATTTTCCACTAAGTTTGCATGTCCTCTGCCAGATTCCCAGTGTCCCTAAATGCAGTGGCTCCCCTAAAGAGTTACCTCTCTATAATTTCACCATGTTCCAAAAGCTAGTTTTTAAGCTCCATGTGACTTTACTATTGCTATAGCCCTAGTGCCCGGAACACACTAATATTAATATCAATATAATATTAATCTATTTATCAGCAGCCCACTCACATGGACCATGAGACAGCTGGGTTAATATGATTCCCTGGTGATCTGACTTGTTTAGGAATGTTTCAGCAAAATATAATAGAAAACATGATGAACAGTGCCTAAATATGTATACAGGGGTTAATTTCTTCTCACCCAACATGAAGTCTGGAAATACTTTCTTCCGCCATTTTCTTTCATTAGGGAAGCATGCAGAAGATGTATGTATGTCCAAATGAATACACAGAATTTCATGCCATTGTACAAGTCTTGATATGAAGGAGAGTGGTACACGAGATTAATATACCACTACTGTCAAGGATAACTCAGGGGAAATACAGAAGAGCCAGAGAAGCAGGGAATTATGAAATGTTTATTGAATTATTTAAGAATATTAATTTCTGTTGTAAGGAACATGATGAAAGAAATAACAGACAAAATTAAGCACAGAATCAAGTAACTGCTGAAACATGTCAGACATAAAGTAAATAGAGCATATATCGTGCTGGTCACAGAAAAAAAAGAATGGAAGGAACAAGAAAAACCTATCTATTCACAAGGCACATAGCATGTCATCTCCAATTGGTGGCTATGTAATCAGGTATTCAGAGGTGAAAAATTTTTTTAATTTCCTGTTTATTAAAACACCCTAAATAACTACAGATAGTTTCTAAAAAGTTGACATATGATTCACAAACCATGAAAGTCACCATTTTGAATTGTTCATTTCAGTAGTGTATAGTATACTCACAAGGTTATTCAGTCAGCACTACTATCCAGTTCCAGAATTTTTTTATCACTTTAATAAAATTACCCAAAAGCTGGTACCCATTACCAGTCACTACACATTGTCCTTTCTCCCAGCCCCTGGCAATCATGAATCTACTCTCTCTAAGGATTTGCCTTTCTGCACACTTCATGCAGGGAATCTATAATATGTAGCATTTGGTGAGTTGCTTATTTCACTTTATATAATGTTTTCAAAGTTCACCTATGTTGTAACATGGATCAGTACACCATTCCCTTTTATGGCTGAATTATCAGGGACTTGATATGTGTATGTTCTCTGTTATAAACTTATCTGCCTGAGCATGTATGTGTCCTGTGTTGAGACATCATGCTGGTTCTTCTGAGAAAGAAGAGGTGAGAAACCTCTCCTTTTATAAATGCCCCATTTTTCTGTGCTATAAAAAAATCTGGGATTACCTCTCACTCAATCTGAATTTTACTGTGGTATATCACTCCAGGTGAACAGTTATAAAAGCCAACCTAGTTTCCCACAAATCATTCATTGATTCACCTTAAGAAGAGATATATTCCAACATAACTTTTCTTTTTTTGTTTAACATCTGTTCATCAAATGTTTAATATATTCAAGCTTTGATATATGTACATTATTAATAATTTTAATAAGAACTCAACTGAGAAGAAAAAAGATTAACACATAAATAAATCCATATGGTCATAGGAAATTAGCTAAATTTCCAATTCTGTACACAGTTTTATTGTAGAGAATGTCAGGGTGATTACTAAAAGACTTTCAAGCATAAAAAATTATTACATTAGTGTAAGGTTCTATTGAAGAATTGGAGTGAAAAATGAACTCATGAGAAAAGGGAGCAATGTAAAAATTATAACAGTAAAGAAGAGAATTCGTTTACATGGTTTAATAGTAGCAAATTGTTATTGTATTAGTACTCTATTGGAAATATTTAAAGGAATGGTATGTGACAATTGGTTTTATTTTAGTGTCAATGTTTACAACATGGCATAAGTCACATTCTTTTCTATTGCTTAAGTTCAGGATATAGATGAATTTTTAAAAATCTAGATACAAGTTACAGTGTCTACAAAATATAGTAGTAAAATACAAATACATCATTAATCAAATGCAATAAGCAGGCTATTCCAGTTAAGAGACAGAAGAATTAGAATAGTACAAAAAAGTTTTGGATATCAATAAGCTGATTCTAAACTTTATATGAAGAGGTAAAAGACCCAGAATAATCAACTTGATATTAAGTTGAATGGAGTTGGAAGACTGACACTAACTTCAAGCCATAATATAAAGCTATAGTACGCAAGACAGTGTGGTATTGGTCAAAGAATAGACAAGTAGATCAGTGGAAAAGAAAGGAGAGCCCAAACAGATATACATACAGTGAACTGATCTCTGACAAAGGAGAAAAGTCAACACAATTGAGAAAAGATAGTCCTTTCAACAAATGGCATTGCAATACCTACACATACAGATGCAAAAAAAAAAAACAAAAAAAACACAAGAAACAAACACACACCTTACATTCTTAAAAAAACAAACAAACTGAAAATAGATCATCTATTTTAAGATGCAAAAGCATACAACTCTTAGAAGATAATATAATATAGGACAAAATATAGATGACCTTGGAATGAGAGTTTTAGATACAACACCAAAGGCATGATCCATGAAATAAATAATTGCTAAATTGGACTTTGTTAAAATTTAAAACTCCTGCTTTATGAAAGAAAACATTAAGAGAATGAGAAGACAAGCTGTCTTGAAGACAAGCCACAAACTAGGAGAAAAGTTCTGCAAAACACAGAACTGATAAAAGACTGCTATCCAAAATATACAACGAACTCTTACAACTCAACAGTAAGAAAATGAGCAACCAGATAAAAAATGCAAAAAAGACCTAAACACCCCACAGAATAAGATACACAGATGGAAAATAAGCATAGGAAAAGATGTTCCAAATCATAATTTATTCAGGAAATGCTAATAAAAACAAGATACTACTATACACCCAATAGGATGGCCAAAATCCAGCACACTGATACCATCAAATACTGACAAGGATGTGGAGCATAGGAACACTCATTCATTACTGGTAGGAATGCAAAATAGCATAGTTCTTTGGGAGACAGTTTGGTGGTTTCTTACAAAGCTATACATGCTTTTTTACCATATGACCCGGCAATCACACTTTTTGGTATTTATCCAAAGGAATTGGAAATTTACAAAAAATTACCAAAAACTGTTCTATATCCAGGCAATGGAATACTATTCAGCACTAAAAAGAAATGAACCATAACAATGAAAAGACATAGAAGAAACTTAAATGCTTATTATTAAGTGAAAGGAAGCCAATATGAAAATGCTACAACCTGTATGGTTCCAACTATATGACATCCTGGAAAAGGTGAAACTAAGGAGACAAGATTATTGCTTGCTAGGGATAGGGGCAGAGTGGGATGAATTGGGAGAACACAAAGGATTTTTATAACAGTGAAACTATTCTGTATGATACTATAATGATCTATGAGTGATATATGTCATTATATACTTGTCTAAATGCACAGAACATACAATATGAAGAGTTAACCCTAATGCAAACAATGTACTTTGGATCATAATGACATGTCATTGTTAAGTTCATCTATTGTAACAAAGGTACCAACGTGGTGTAGGATGTCAGGGCAAGGCTATATGTGCATGGGGGAAGAGGTATATAGGAACCAGTTACATTTTTCCACAAATTTTTCTGTGAACCAAAAATTCTCTAAAAATAGTCTATTAAATAAAAGAAGAAACAGAAACTCAGATATTGCTCTTTACCTTAGATACAACTATAGCATGAGTACACAGAAAAGTTGGAAGTAAAAACAAGAAGAAAGAAAAATACATAGCAGCCAAAGAGACTACATCTGCATGTTTTAATATGGTTGAATCTCCAAAAACAGAAGAATACCACCTCGTGATTTTATTTTATTAAGAGAAAAATAGGTAAAACTAAAAAAAAATTTGGTTTATGAGCAAATTCATGTAGTGCAACTATAAGAATCAGGGTTATGGTCACCTCTGGGGAATGGGATAGGAAAGTAACGGGGAAGAGAGCACAATTACTGAGGTATAAATAATACACCATTTCTCAAGCCAGATGAGGAGTGCTTGGGTGTTAATTTATTCTTGCTCTTTAAACTTCACATGTACGTTAAGAAACTGGAAGGAAAATTTTGATAGACTATATTTGACTACAGTTGACCCTCGAAAAACAGGTCTGAACTGCAGAGGTTCACTTACATGCTGATTTTTAAAAATAAATATATTGGAAAAAGTTTTGAAGATTTGTGGCAATTTGGAAAAACTTCTTTTCCTCTAGCTTAGTTTATTGTAAGAATATGACATATAATACATATATTGTACAAATATGTGTTAATTGTTTATGTTATCAGTAAGGCTGGTCAACAGTAAGCTATTGGTAGTTTTGGGGGATCAAAAGTTATATGCAGATTTTCTGCAGTGTGTGGGGTTGGTGCCCCTAATCCCTGCCTTGTTCCAGTGTCACCTGTATATAAATTGTCCTGGGGTAGGGTAAGTTTCAAGCAATGTTTTCTACAGAAACCCCCTTATCAATATTATAGTTCCTCTCTGCTGTTTTTAAAACCCTACCCTCCTCTATGTGTAAATCACATGGTGAAGTTTGTTCTTCATGGTAACAAAAATGGCTATAGTTCTGGCTCATAATTATATAACACAAGAGGACCCTGAAAGGGATGGCTTCTCTTCTTCAAACTATCAAGCAAAAGTCCATAGCTTCACACACATACTCTGCCTGAACCAATCCCTGTAATGAGAGAGTTGGGACTATAGGCCAGTCGTCACGCTGCACCCAGGACATGGGGTAGAGGATCCGGGGGCAACCAACCAGCCTGAACAACTCTACCCAGTTTGCCTGAGACTTGGCTGGTTTTAGCACTGATAGTTTGTATCCCAGGAAACCCCTCAGTCCCAGAAAAACCAAGATAGTTGGTTACCATACAACCAGCAGCATAGACGTGAAAATCAGCTGCCCCCGAAATCCATTCTCAAGTCTTGCTATCAGGAAGTAGATTTAAGCAAATGAGTTCATTTCTACTGTCTCACAATAGATACCTTTCTCTCACAGGAACTACTGAATCTTTTTCAATTATAGAATTCCAGACTCTATAGAGCATTTTTAAATTTTTTTATCTTTCTCTTAAATGACCAATTAATGTTCCTCATTGTCTGATAATATTTGACACACTTTTCTGATCTATCAGTGGTATTCCTGAACCTACTTTTAGAATCAGAACTCTTCAACAGTCATGGCTCCAAACATGAGATCCTACAGAGCGTGGGTATACATTCCAGAGCTTCGGAGATGTTCACTCAGCTAGTCCACAGATCTTCAGTGAGGCAGGAGCTCATTAAATTTTGATTTGTCAGGAATTAAGGAACTTATTTAAAAAAAAAACACATTGGATACTGAAAAATGAATCATAGCCCCTGACTTAAGGATCTGTCTTCTAAGAAAGATCTGTTATTTCCTGGAATAAAAACGGTTCATAATGACCATTTTATTTAGCATAATGTAGTCTGTTAATTTCCTTTTAAAGTATGGCAAATAATATCCTGGTTAGTTTCTTAATTCCTCAATTTATATTTATTGCTTGCAAATACTCTGATGAACTTATAAAACAGCAAGTTTTACAGTAAGTTAAATTTTTCTCTTATTTTTGTGTGTTTTTTTCTGTGTCCAAATGGGTAAAGCAGAGACTCTGAAGTTCTGTCCAACTAGTGTCAAAACAACTAACAATATCAATAAAGATGTTAAGTTATCTGGTCGACACTGTAAAATTTGGTATGTTTTGCATCTTTCACTTACTACCTTCAAGGATGGTTTATAGAACCTCTAGGAATCCCTGATAAAAATGGAGATTTTAAGTCCTGCCTTAGTTAGACTTTTAAATTCAATAACTTGTGGTAGTAGGGACCATGCTCTCTGCTTTAAAAAAGGATCCAGAGACTAAACGCTCATCAAAATCACCTGTGATATATTTACAAATGCAGATACCAGGCCATAGCCTCCAGAAACCCTGATTCCCAACTTTGTAGGCAACCATGAAATCTATAGTTCAGAAAGAGTCTGAAACCACACTGGTGAAATTCACAATAGTTGAAACTTGAATTAAATGTGTTAGGTAAACAAAGAGACTGGGCAGCGTAAGGGGGTTGGCTTCCCATGGGGTTTCAATGAGAAATGTTATGGAAAGCCCCAACAGAAAAAAAAATTGCAGCTTGGAAGGCTTTTGAATATAATTACAAAGCTATTATCAGTGAGCATAAATATGATGAGTAGCAAGGCAGCTTCTTTTGCATTACAATTTTGTCACAGCTGATCATTTCTCCTCCAAGCCCAAACTGTTGGAAATAAATCCCTTTATAGCACAGGGCTTGTTTTCCCCCTGGTGTATATTGACCAAGTACATTTTCTGGTCAAGAATTCATTCAGTTGCTTAGCAGTATTCACACAGGAAATGGCTGTGACCTTTCCAGCCCATAAGGTTATGCGTTTTGACAGGCGGCACAGAGCCAATCCCTCCAACCATGCAACACAGACGACCCCACACTGTTCTCCTGAGGCATGCTGTTACTCATGTTGCTTAATCACACTAAGCAGATCTAGAGCTGAACGTCATTCAGAATATTAGAAAGGCAGAAAAGCTGTGCTGTTGATTATATGGAAATAATCAGTGAGAAGCAACATTCATAGCAGGCTAGTTATTGAATGGATGTGTATTCACTTCCAAAAATGTCATCCTCTTCTGTCTCTGCTACCTTCCACCTTATACAGCTACAGCCCCAAACATTAATTTTGATGTGTCAGAAATTAAAGAACTTGTTTAAAAAAAACACTGGATGCAGAAAATGAATCAACAGCCCCTGACTTAAGAAAGCTTATAATCTTGTTAGAGTACCAGCACTAACACATGTTTTATATAGGGCTCCTTCATTTACCAATGTTATCTCTATTTGACCCATCAGAGACAAAGCTTATCTCCTTCCTTCCTTCCTTCTCTTTCTCTCTCTCCCTCACAAACTCACACTTATGCACAAAGCACCTACTTGGGACTACATCATGAATTTTGATAGTTTAGGTACATTGTTAAAGAATCATGAGTGATAATGAGGTTTCATATCAGACATTGTATAAAGTCCCACTGTCTCTAATTGATTCCTCTGCTGTCTCTGTCTTTTCTTTCTCTTCCTTTCCACCTTCTTATTCCTCAGGAAAATATGAATTCTCATTTTATTATTAATAAAAATTCAGCTAGACATGCATGCCATCAAATTTCAACCTCTACCCAAGTTATATTACCAAAATATTTCTATGAAAGAAATAGTTCTCCTCCCCAAGAGAAATCTAGAAGATAAAAGTTTCTCCACCTTCAACTTCCGAAAAACACTGAAAAACACAAAGGATAAATTAATTAAGTTCTAAATTGTGTGGTACAACAAAAGCGTAATGCAGAGTTTGGAGATAAAAAATTCAGTGATGGCAGGTGTATTTAAGGATTTGCTGAAGTACCCTTCCAAATGTGTTCCCAGAGCATTTTATGATTCAAGGAATCAATGTTCATAAATTTGTTGGTTAACCTGGCTCTCTCCTAATTAAACTCAGAGCTCATTGAGGATGGACACTATGCCTGTATCACTGTTTTCTATCACCAACACTGGGAACAGTGTTTCAGGTGAATAAGCCAATCAATTTTAAACCAAAGGGATGGCTTGACTGAGTCTTGAAAGGTGCATGAGTTTTAGGTGGTTTGAAGTGAAAAGATGATTTTCCCAGCAAGAATAAAATGAGACAATTTCTACAAAATTTAGAGATTAAAGAAATAGACTTAGTTAAGGTAGAGTGAAAGAGTTGACAAAAATTGAGAATTAGGCATGTGCAATTAGAAAGTGGTCTGATAAAGGGAAACTTGAATGGCTGTTGGAGGAGATTAGAGTCATTGCTGTAAAAAATAGAATGACTGGATGTCTTCAAATGGCAATGAAATAATTAAAGTGATATTTTAGAGGGCTAGTATCCAAGAACCTTAAACAGTGTACCTAGCTTAAGGGTTACTTATGACACTTGCTTATTCAGACTATCATAAAGTGTTTGGATTTCTCTTATTAAAGCAGATTTGCTCTCTCATTTACCTTCTTTGTGTTCTATTTCTTTCTCCTTCTGGGTCTCTCACACCATTCCAGTCTACCAAACAGGACATTATATATATAAACTTAGGCCTAGTCTATCAAGTGGAAAAATTTGAAAAGCTCACTTAGAAAGAGGCATTAGGGTCTTAAAATATAGGCTCTCCTGGAGTGATTTATGATTTGAAAAAAAAACCCTTAGAAGCAGAAATCAAAGCTTACCACTGAGGAATTACTACAGGAGCAATTTCAATGATCACAGTAAGATTAGAATGATGTGGGATGGAGTAGCAGGCAATTTGAACTTCAGAGTGAAGCTCAAACCACACATAATAAATAGTAGGTTTACAGTTTATTAATAAGTTTGGTCTATTTTCCAGGAAAGGGAAAATTAAGGCTTAAATGTTTATAGTGCATAAATCTGATAGCTATCATCCTTCCTGTTGTGATCATCCTATAAAGACAGGATAAATCCTCATCCAAATTCTGAACTGGGTGTTATCACTGATGACACACACCAAGAGGATATGAAAACTTTTATTACTTACATAATGAGGCTTTCTGGGGAGACCAAAACATACCTGAACACATGGTCTGCAAATTGTATGAGATAGGAGGGAAAGGTGACTGGCTTTGAGTTTTTAATGACAATAAGGGTGTGGGGCTGAAATGAGGGTTTGTGTTGGTGGGAATGGGTTTGCATGGCTTGAACTTTCCATTGGCAGTAAGGGAGGAAGCAATCAGTCCTTCTTATCAGCTTTCCAAGATTCAGGGGATGAGGCAGAGAGGGAAATAGGAAGGATGATACTTAAAGCTATCAGAAATTGGACTCTTGTACTTTCATAGTTATGTTTAATTTGCCTCAGTATGGATCCAAGAATAACAATAGAATTTTTAAAAAGAGAAATACATATACCTTTGCCTTTTCCCAAGTAATCTTATATACTATGATATTAGCATGTGGTGTCATCATAATGCCTTGCCTCTAAGTAGTAGTGTTTATGACCAATTCTCCAATGTTATTTCATTTTAAACAACAGAAATCTCAATCCCATGGTCAGAAATTAGTTTAGAAATAGGAAGTTATGATAACCTGGCCAATAAGACATGAGGGAAAGCTTACTAGGGAATTCTGGGTACGGTTTCCTCAACCGAAAAAAAAAAACAGAGAAAAGATTGTTCTATTTCTCTGTCTGGTAACTGCCAAGCCTGAAAGTATGACCTGAAACTGCTGAAGCTTAAGCATCTGAACTGATACACCTTTTTTTTTACAGAAACTATGCCAAAAAACTACTAGAGTACAAACCAGTTCTTATGTATTCAATCATACTTTAAATGAATGAGATGGCACTATGGCAATGAGCAAAGAGGGTGAGCCATGGTCTGAGAAGATCTGGATTTCAGCTCCTTTTCTAACATTCAGCAGCAATGTAACCTTGAACCAAGAGTCATCTTGAGCATCATTTTTTTCACTTGTAGTGTCTTGATATTCACCAGATATACTTTGTAAAGTTATTGTGGTAATCACATGAATTAATGTTTTATGCATTACTGAAAATATATTTAGTAATGACCTGCTATAGTCAGGTGTTATGCTAGGAGCTCAGAGAAGACTGGTGAATAAAATAGATAAAACCCCTGCCTTCACATTGTTTATAATCCAGTTTAAGTAAATTTCTCCACATGTTGCAAAGCCCCAAATACATATATGTTTTTGTATGTATTTGATATCCATTTTATTCACCATATATTTAGTAACAGTCACTGTGTGGGAAACATTATTTTAGGTGCTGAGGATTTAAACATAAAGAAGACACAATTCCTGTTGAAATATACTCCATTATATTTATATTACATATAACTTAACAATACAAAGCAAAATACCAGATGAACAGATAATTAAACAAAAAGATATTTAATTTTTAAAACCACAAGAAGCCTGGTTGTAGACTTAATAATGTCAACAAACGTGTAACCCTTTTTCTTTCTAGACTTCAGCTCTAAAGGAAGATAGGAAAGGATGCACCTGGCACAGGGGAATAAGGATGACATCATTGATTTAGGCGAATTATGATTCATCATTTGGGGCTGAAAACATTGTTGCTATAAACAGAATTGACATGAAAAAAACTAGAAATGGCTGGTGGGCAGGCAACTATTAGTATCTGTTAGCAATATCTGTGGCTATTCTATATTATTATTTAAAAGTAACATAATAAAATCTTAATTTACATAAGACATTTATTAACTGCTGCTTATATCATGCAGTTCCTAGTCTGTAATTTTCATGTTGATAAGTTTATGATTTTCATATTTATATGTTTGGGTGTTTTCTGTAAATGGACTTTACCTAAAGTTGAAGAGAAATATACTTTACAACCACTTTGGATTTAATTTCTGTTTACCTTTGCATTCAACACCACACATGGGGCTAAAGGACCTATCCATGTTGCTGGCTTGATAAAGCAGTTAAAACAAAATAGAGAATCTACTCAGCTTGTACACTGAATCTTAGAGATTATGTCAGAGAGATAATTTAAGTCCATTCACAATTTAAGCATAAAAAAACAAAAGTATTTTGCAATTGTGTGGTTCTTTATAGTTTTTTTACAGAATGTCTACATCTCATTTTACCCACAAAACATTTCTATGAGGTCAAATGGGAAACATGTTCCTCGTCTTATGGGTGAAGCAACTGAAACAGAGGTCCCTGAGTGCCTTTTCCAAAATACATACAATATATCAACTTCCGAAGAAAACTATATTTATTATGGTTCAGGTTGAGAGAATTTGGTAGCACTCCCAGCTTGCAACCATTATTTGCTCAGCCTGGAAGTTGGCATTCAAGGAGTTGAGATAATAAGTATTCTTCAAAGTTCAGGAGCCACCCATGTGACGTAGAGCAATGCATCCATTAAAAAGGATGTTTACCAATACACCAAAATAAAATAGCAAGAGGTAAAGCTCATAAAAAGTCAAGGTTAAAACAACTGAAAACATAGCATATGTACTATATTAATTCAACTCTTTGAATACATATTATACAGACACATATATCAAACACTAGAAATACAATCACCATAATGTTAACAATGATTATCTCTGAGTGAGATTATGGGGAATCTAAGTTTTTATCTTTCCTTTTTGTGTGTTTTTTTTCCAGTTTTTCTATACTGAAAATATATTACTTTATATACATGGCTTTTCAAAAGTAAAATGAGTGTGGCCATGAGGCAAAGTTAATCTGATCTCACTGATATTCATATTTGCTAATTCAATGCTTTACTATGTGTCATTTTTTATTGTATCCCCAAAGTGGACTCTCACTCTTCAGTAAACTCTTGGAACAAGGACAATATGCCTTCCTTTTGAGTATGACTTTATTAGGTATAGGTTTCTCCTGGGGTCTCTATCCCCTCAGGTTTCACTAGAATTGGCCAAGGATTTTTAAACCAGTAGCAAAATATGTCCACTGACCAAACCAATTCATTGTGCCTCTACATCGAAAAAGACTATTAGAGATAACAGATTTGCAAACAATTTCCCAGAATATTGTGATTTTTCTTCTGGCTCTAAATTATTACTGTTGAAAATAATATCAAACTGTGCCCTACAAAAAAAAGACACACCAACAGTACCTCCTGAAAACAAAAAACAAATAAACCATGTACTTAGGAAATTTAGAAGTCTCCTTCTTCAATGATTTCATAGTTTTTTTAATAAGGAAATCTGTAATTAATAATTTCGCTGAACAGGCTTTCTTTATTTAAAGATATGGTTTGATAGTCACATGCTTATTTAGTTCCTGTTGAAAAATAATCTCAGGAAATACTATTTTTACTTTGAAATTTTTTAGGAAACATATGTGGTTTCTCTAGCAAGAGTAGGAGGTGATATAAAGTGATAGAGAATTTAATACATATGCAAACAGATCAAGTGACTATTATGGAGACAGACATGAACATTAACCTTCACTCCCATAATAGCTTTGGCTGAGCTAGCACTTTTCTGCACTGTACAAGGTCATTACATGTGTGATTCTTAACGAATCACTCCAATTTGGAATGAGTGGGTAGCAGCTGCTCCCTTCATTTCCCATGCAGGAAAACCCCGCAAAGACGAACCAAAAGGCACCATTTCTAGTGTCATGAGAAGTCAGTAAAGATGTGTAAAGAAGTCCCGATTCTTCGAAAAACAACAGCTTGAGAAGTAATGTGTTTTCTAATATGCATATATTTTATGTTTAAATGAAAGAAATGATTAAACCTCTACAAGCCTACCAAGACAACATGTCCTTGGCAGAAATGGCAAAAGCTTGAACAAACACCTAAAATAGGAACCCCGGTAGATGCCACACCAGCATATAACAGAACTGTTTAATGATGAGATGTCAACCAACACATTTCTACCCCAAGTAGAAAGATGCCCCTGTTTTTTTTCTCTTATATTACATGCCACTAACAGGATTGTAGAATGTGTAGGCTTGAGGGTTATCTTGTAGCATTAGGGACTAAAAATTCAAATTTCTGAAGTTAGTAAGGAAAAGAAAGCCTTATGCAAGGGGTTATGATCTTGCGTAACTACTCTAGACATTTTGATCAGTTCATGGGAATTCTTAAGGCAAATAAAGAAAAAAGTTACATTATATTGACGTTGCCAACAAGAACAAATCATGAATTTAAAAATTACCATGGAAGACAACCTTCTGTTCAAATTTTAAACATTAGTGTCAAAACTTGCCTAGGTTTCTCAAATCTACAAGTTCTCCAACAGTATTAACAATAACCTTCACTAAAGCATTAATGCTTTCCTAGTGCATTTTTCCCCTCATTGACGTAGTAGATTCCAAATCCCACTAACACATAGCATGACCATATGTCTTCAAAGAAACCCTACATTTTTAAATGGTTTATATTTCTCTTAAAATATTTATCAATAGAAGCTATCAAGCATTTCTCTCCAATTTTTCTGGATACATGTATCTATTCTCTCATACTGAATTTATACTGTTCCCACGGTTGCCACATGGGGTATGACTTCCCATCTGAATGATATGCACAATCTCAGACTAAGCCATGCATGCCAATTACCAGCTTACATGTCTTCTATACTTTGATTCATGAAAAATTTATTTTGACCACTGTTTTTAATCCTGATATGTAGTTTTAATGTAGAGAACAAAGCTTGGATTTTGTATGATTACACTGGCTAATAGCTATGGCATTTCAAAAACTTTCTATCCTGTACTGAAATGCAACTCATGAGTGGCAATGGAGTCTACCTCCTTACCCCTACACCACCAGAACCACCACTGAAATCAATAGGAGTAGAAATTTCCCTAAAATGCCTTCTTTATACAACAACAAATTAGATGATGCCCATTACATTTATTCATTTCTGTGGCACCAGAAATTTCCATTTAATATAGTAATGAAAATGAGCCCTCCATAAAGATGAAAAAAGGATATTCTTTTATATTGCGTGACTGAATATAAATTTGGTGTAAAATATTTTATTTTATTGAAAATAAGGAAACTTATGGGGCAAAATTTTAGGTTCTGAGCATGAGGAATTTTATTGCTTATCTCTTCAGACTCAAATACATGAGTCTGCCTAGTGGGGACTGTCAGATAAAACACGAAAGAAGGGTAAAGCTTTTTTACCTTTTTTGCAAGGCTACTTAAAGGAATCATCTTAAATTTAAAAAGAGCAAAGTAAAAGAGATAAAAGGGAAATGGTGACTTGTTTGACATGATGAATGTGGAGCTGATTCCATGCTGTTTCATGAAAATGTCACACCTCTAGGGAGGTTTACCATTTTCTTCACTAAAGGATGCACATACAAAAAAAGCCAATGCTGTTGTTACTTATATTCACTAGAGACCATCAAATGCCATTTACATAACATATAATATACATTTTTTGAGATATATCTGCAACAGGCACAGGTCTCAATAATGCTGCCAACTCTTGTAACTTTGCACCAAATTATGAATTGCCAGCCCTTTTTCATCACTGGCCTAGAACTCAGTCAGCTGAGATAAAATGTAAAAAAATGATGGAGAGTCAGAAGGAAGGGAGGACTAAAGGAAATAAATGAATTTTGAAGCCTAGCCAATGTACTACTTAAAAAAGAAAGAGAACCACTTCTTCTTTAAGAAGAAAGTGAAATCTTGGAAGTATTTCCTCTTTCAAAACATAAGGTTAAGAATAAATGACTAGGACCAGAATTTTTATTTTGACTTCAGTTAAGGTTTTAAATCAATATGGTCAGTTAACTGCCCAGCTGTACTCAATTACATTGCATCTGAAATTACAAAGTTAAATATCATACAAGAATTTTTTTTATGCTTGTTCAGTAAAACAATATCTTACTAAATACATGCTCTATGCATCAATGGTAAACAAATATAACTTTATGGAGGGAGAAAAAAACTCCATAAGTATCTCTTTACACTCTCCAATCTACACATTATGTATTAGGAGTCAGAAGGAAATTCACACCTCTGAATTTCAATCATAAGCAGATTGCTACAAGAAATGTGTTGCATCACTGGCTTCAGGAAGAACTTAAAATTTTCAGAGCAAAATATAGCACCTCTGTCAGTTTCAAATGCCTCATACCTGCAAGTCAAATTTAAAGGGTTCAAAAGGACACTTAATGTCACTAATCTCCACAGACAGACAATTGTCAAGGCTGGATTTTTCATTTACACTCCAGAGGAGTAAGCTGACTTGAGGAAGATCAGGTCAGGTTTCCTCTCAGCTCAGTCACTGAGTTTGGGCCATGTAGGGACTAAGAATCAAGTGCACTGAGTGGAGCCCAAGAAAATGTTCCAAATGCCTGATGCTTTCCTTATATCTCTACCAGACATCTTCCCCCTCTGCTCAAATAATGTGATGCACAGTGACCTCTCCATTAGACACCACAGTCGTGCCTTTCAGGGCCTCAAACACCCTCCATAGTTTCTGTCTTCTAGATAAACAGAGCCTTGTAAAATAAATATAATGTATAAACAAAGAAGATCAGTAAAGAAAAGCCCATGTAGGAAGAGAGTAGCAATTTATCCAGCCACTATGGGAAGCAGCATTGAGATCTCTCAATAAACTAAAAATAGAAATACCATACAACTCAGTTATTCCACTTCTGGGAATTTACCCCAAGAAAACAAATCACTGATTCAAAAATATATATGCACACCCATGTTTACTGCAGCATTATTTATAATAGCCAAGATACAGAAGCAATCAAATGCCCATCAATAGATAAATAAAGAAGATGTGGTATGTACACACAATGGAATGTTACTCAGCCACAAAAAGAATGAAATGTTGCCATTTGTGACACATGGATGGACCTATGGGTATCATGCTAAGTGAAATAAGTCGGACAGAGAAAGACAAATGCAGCTACTTTTTCTCCCCTCAGGAAAGTTGGCTTGGGGTAAGGAATGAGGCTCAAATTAATATAATTTGCTTAATACAATAGCTATTATGTGTTGTGTTTGGGTTGTTATTTGTCTATCATGGTTGGTATCTGAACCTAGGATATCTGAGTCCAAAGTTCAAACTCCTTCTGATATATGTTATTACCTCATTTACAAATCAGGCATCCTCCAAATAAGACCTCATTCATTCACTCAACAATTAGTTATCAAGTGTAATCCAGGTACCATGTAGGAGTTGGGAAAGGGAATATAAATAGTATTTATACGCTGCTATTGATGGTGTCTCAATTGATATAGACAGTAAACTAGTAAACCTGAGAATCACTGCTTAGTGAATTTAGAACAATTATTTTGAATAGATTTCAAAAAAGAAAGACAAATCAAAAAATGACCTTGAGAAGAGCAGCGATAAAACTTTAATGAGTACAATACCTAAGGCTGCATTTCAATGTCACTACAACACACAGATTATATGCAAATTTGAGAGAATGCCTCTTGAAAATCCTTGTAGAAGCCACAATTGCAGATCACTTAAAAATGCAGGCTTTAAGCAAAGATGATATTTTTATGACCATAGTTTATTACAGTCAATCCAAGTAGTTTTCTGCCATAGCATGAAATTCTTTGTGTATACTGAATTAACTTTATGTTAATCAGCCCATTTAAACAATATTGGTTCCACTTGCAAGTCTTTAGACTAAAACATAAAACCAAACTACAGACATTCTTCAAAAATCAAATTTTCTTCTACTAAAACTAGAGTTGCAGTGCCGAGCATGAAAAAGAAATAATTACTTAAAAAAGAAATTAGCAGACTCAAAAATAAGGGAAATACCTTTTGGAAAACCCAGATACAAAACTTGCAGTAAAATCAGCAGTTTCAGAACATGAAAACGATAAAACTGTAAATGTTAGGTTTCATCATCAGTAAATCAATCATTCAGTCAAATATTTGCTGTGGAGAATTCAGAAGACAAACATGATCTGAGTCATTATCACACAGGGAAGTTTGTCCTGAAATTCATTCTGAGCCATGGGCACTTAAGTGCAGCACTCTTTCCTAAGAAAAGAGAGAAATTAATTGACTGTCCAAAGCTAGGAAACCTTCACAGGTCAGGCTGATTGCAACCTGCATCTTCAAGAAAATGAAAAGACAAAAAGGGAAAGGTGTCCCGGGGAAGGGATGACAGGGAACATTAACGAAATGACAAAGACACAGAAGCAGACAAGGGGTCGTTTTGGCAGTATGAGATACAGGAGGATACTGGTATGCCTGGCACAGACGGCACAGGATAAACTGATAAGTTTACACTGGTTTCCTAAAGCCTGAACCATAACCCTGCCCATTACCCTGTCACATTCAGAAGGGTGCCCCAGTTCCACCATTCGCCATAACTGGGATTAGTACAAACAAACAAGCATGTTGTTAGGGTGCCTGTCTCCACAGCAGGGTGTATGTCTGTGCGTGTGTGTGTATTAATGTGTGAAGGGGGCACAGTATTATTATGGTGGGGAAGGAAGTGGACAGATAACAGAGCAATCTACTTCTATAAGAATGGACTACATCGCCATTTTTGCCAGTTTTACTCCCAGGCATAAACATTTCTAACTGTGTATTAGGAAGCTTGTTTTGCAAAAAGAACATTTTAATGATAACTTTTCTGTCCTGATTATGGACCAAATCTTTTCAGTAGAGAATTAACTTTCATGATTGATTATGTACAAAAGTGCTTATGCCACTAGAGAATGGGCTGACTGCAAATTTGGCCAAACTTCAGCTACTTTATAAAACTCTGTATATGATGATTTGATGGATTTTTTTTGCATAATAGAAATATAAAAGAGATATAAATTTGGGACTCTTCAGAGTATTCATAGTATTTAATACCATGGAATTTGAAAAAACCACCAAGGTAACGAGTACATTTGGAGAATATAAGAAGTGTAAGGGCTAGCACAGGACATCAGTATTTAAGTCAGCAAAATGATGAAGAAAAAAACATGGAAAGAGACTGAAAAGGAAGTACAAATTGGGCAGAAGGAGAATTGAAGAGACTAGTGTCTAACAATGAAGATACGAACAATTATGTCAAACGCTGCTGAAATTTACAGCTAAACAAGACATAATAATTGATCACTGAGTTGAACAGAGTGGAAGTCATTGGTAAGCTCTATACCAGAGCAATTTTAGTGGAGTGGTGAAGGCAAAAGACTGGCTGCAGTGGGTTCAAGAGGAAAAGGAATGGAGACAGCAAGTGCAGTCACTTAGGAGCAAAGATAGGGCAGAGGAGTTGGAAATTTTAGATTTGAGAAAACTACTGAGAAAAAGTCATCCAGAGAAGTGGGAAATATGAGTAAATCCAGAAGGCCATCCCTCTGGACCCATTTATCTCACAGTGAAAAAAGCAAATGAAATGCTTGATCTAGGAGATAGTAATCTAGGAGAGTAACAGAGCAAACAGACTAGGTAAATTAGGTAAATATAATGGACAGCATACCACGGGCCCATGGGCCCAACTGAGCCTCATAACCATGAAATTAAGGTAAGGTAAATAAGCATGTTTGGGTTTTATTCCTCAGCCATGTTAAGCTGCCTATGTACAAGGAGTAACAATAGTAATGAGAGAGAGAGAGATTAAAGGACTATAATGAGCCAGACTTCAGAGAACATGCTTTAAACAATTACTTAACTTTCACAACAGTCCTCAAGGTAGTTACCACTTTCAACTGACAACTTCCAAAACTTTACAGATTAAGAAATATCTCAGAATGAGTAAGTAGCATAGCCAGGATCTGAATGCAGAAGTTTAGAAGCTGGACTTTTAACCTCTACTTCACAGTGCCTCAGGTACTCTATTTCATTCTGTGCAAAACAACCTCAATGTCTTTTTAAAGTCTGGTTAGTAAATAAGCCATGCCTTCTCAATGCCCTAGCCCTCACTTTTCCTTTGAGTTTCAGACCCCATTATTTAATAGCCTACCTGACCTTCCCACTGGATATCAAATTAAAAATCAGCATGACCCTATTTATTCCCTCTCCCCAAGCTAGTTCCTTTGTTAGTCTTCCCATCTCATAATTCAGTAATTCAATAGATTAAAAAATCCCAAGATTTTCATGGTTAAATTATCTGTAACAGTAAACAAAAGAGTCACTAGAATGGAAACTATAAAGACCGTGGTGACATGAAAAATGGATTAATAGAATTATTAAGTAATTTAGAAGTTCATAATCATACACCTAGTATAAATGAAATTAAGTGTATATTGTATGCAAATGGGGAAAACTAGAAAAGAATATGTACAAATTAAAATACTTACCTCATTAAGTTAGACCATTTATGTTCCTTTTGAAAATGACTGTTTTGGTTTAATTAAGATCACAGCTAAGGGGCAAAAACCAAGACATGCAAGATAGACACACAGTATTTGAGGCAAAAAATCTTCTAAAGGTTTTAAGAACAGAAACAGATCTTAAAGTTTTGCTAAGTAATACTTCTTCGAAGACAGATAAAAAGACATGACTCCTTTTAGGTTCTCTCACTAAGCCTTAACCTATTTTGAAAATATGCAGAGGTTTCTCTTTCCCTTTTAACAGCTCAGAAATGTGGCAAATAATCATTGATTTGCTCTCTGTGACAATGCTAACAGGACTGACCAAAGCCTAAGTTAGAGAAAACTCAGGGGGTTCTTTCCAGTCTTCTATAAACACCAATTTCTCATTTTCCTTAACTAGCTCATCTATTTCCTGCTGATATGAACATTTCCTCGGTCTACCACATAGATTTTGTGTCTGCTAGAGCAAAGTCTTGCTTAAGATGCCAGTTTTGACCAGGTCAATGTATCTGAGTATTAAACAATCATATTATTGGGTAAATGAAAAAACAATTACCAAGAGTTAAAAGTATAAGCTTTTTAAACTTTAATTGTAAAATATAATTCATACCAAATAAGAAATTGTGACCTCATTAAGCCATTTCATCAGCCTCATCAGACCTCATTTCATCAACCATATTCCTTGATGAAAAGGTATAATTTAAACTGGAAAGCCATAAAGGTTTCAGTGCAATATGGTATCTTGCCTTATTTTCTTCAATGAAGGGTCAACAAGGCTGAGAGGTGTGGCTATGTATGTGTGCACGCCCGTGCCTATTAGAAGCAGTAGTATCATTTGACACACATAGGTGTTTTCTTGTATGATATGGGCCTAAGAATGAACCTTCCTCTGAACACCCTTCCCAAAAAAAGGGATCCTTTCCCTATTATCACTACCATTTAAAAATGACAGACCTAAGAAAAATGTCTTAGTAATATATTTTTCCATGTCTTAATAATATAATAAAATTATTTTTATTATGTATTGTTTCCATGCCATATCTGAAGGTCGAGAAAGAAGAAGGCAGAGATGTAAAATATGTATTATATATTGAGGGAGACTGGTCTGACTAGGGTGTTGACTAGGAGATCCCAGGCCTGGTGAAGGGGCTAGGGAAAGGGAAGACAAGTGGACTTCTCTGCTCAAGGTATTACAAGACTGCAATCAAGATGTCAGTCGAAATGAGTCCTGGTCTGTAGGCTCCAATTTTACCTCCAAGCTCATCCTTATTAAAATTATTATTGTACTCTTTGTGCTTGAGTTTCTGTTTACTCTCCAAGTTCACTGCTTCTTCCCTTAGCTGTGTCAAGTCTACTGATGGACATATCAAAGGAAGGTTTTGTGTCTGAAATCATGATTTTTGTTTGGTAGACTAGCATTTCCTTTTGACTGTTAAAGAGTCTCCATCTCCCTCATTAAATCTCTTGTTCACTCATGTACTTTCCTATTAGATCCTTTAACAAAGTAATCACAATTACTTCAAAGTTCTTGTTTGTAATTCTAACATTTCGGTCATCTCTGAGTTAGCTGTAAATTGCTTTTTACTTGACAACAGGTTGTTTTTTCCTTCCTTTCTGGTGTGTTCTATAATTTCTGGAAATGTCAGATGTCTTGGGTAAAACAAAAGGAACTGAAATAAATTGTATTTATATCTGGAAATGAGCAGTCCTCTTCTGTCAGGCATTAATATGTGAGATTGAGTCAATCTAGTCAGTAATTACATTTGGATTTATTGTTGCTAGAGTCACCAGCAGTGAGCCACAGGCCTCAAATTCCCCCAGCAGCTGACTCCCATTGCCCTGTGGTTAGAGTTGAGGCTGTTATTGGCCTTTTCTCCTTGTTCAGCTGCCCACTCATTCCTGCACCACAGCAGAGCCTCTCTCCATGCACTTCTCCCTTTCCCAGAGGTAGCCTGCTGTTGTGTGTGCTCTGTGCTAGGCTCATGTTGTGAGTATGGGTATTTCCTGATGTTCCAGTCCCACCTTCCGGTCTAAGGGATGCCTGCCAGCCTAGGTTTGGGAGGTGAAGCTTTCTCTATCTTCCTGCCCCTCTTACCCATGGCAGACAAATTCTGCTTTGTATATCACATTGGTCCCGGGTGGGAATTTCTAGCCCACTATCAAGTAGATCTGTCCTTTGCTTGGTGTCATTATAGGTCTTAAGCCCAAGGCAGTTTCTTGTCTCACCCCCAGTGGTAGAAAGCTTTTCTTCAATCCTCTCCAAGACATGTTAGTTGGAAAAAAGTTCTGGGATATGGGCAGAGCTTTGTGCCAATCTTGTGCAGCTCATTCCCAATTTTGAGTCCTGTGGGGAAGAGGATTCATTCCTATTACAGCATTTGCCTCTTAGGAAAAAGAGTTAGAAAAAGCAAGCCAGTCTTTGTGCCTAATCTCCGACAACTACCAATCACCTCCTTCACACCTGCACCAATGCATGGAGGTGCTCACAGGTCTCCTCCCCTGCCCTCAGTTTTCCTCAGTAGCCCCTTATAAAGGTTTATGGAAAGATCTTAAGTCAGTGTGACGTTCCCTTGTATCTGTGGTCCCCAGCTATTTTCAACTAATATGCTAGTCCATACTTGGCCTTCGGTATTTTCTTAAAATTTAACTGATGGTGAACAGAGCCTCTGTTTCTGTGTCCTGCCATAAGTCTGTGCCACAGACTGTGGGCTCCATCTCTCTGGGGTGGGGTGGGAGTGGGCTGCTCACTTTGGAATTCACTTTGAGGTGGCTTTGCGACATCAGAGTTCTGAAGGTTTCAAAGTAATGACATTTTAGTTTATTAGGCTTTTTCTTACTGTTAAGATGGGATTAACATTCTTTGGCTGTCTGTATCTTAGTAAACAGGAATCCTTTGTACACCAGTTTTTAAACTTTGGGAATTCCTTTAGTTGGGACAGGCTGTAAACCCCTCCACCCGATTCTCAATTATTTTTACTTAGATTGATTATTAATTTTAGGACTTTTCTCGTGGTTCTTGGTAATTGAACATACTTTAATTTGCAAATCATTTTCTAATCTAATATTTTACGAAACCTAAGTTTTTCATAGCCTCAAATCACTTAAAAACTTGGAGAACTTAAAGACAATCATTCAATTCACATGAAATGGTAAATTTAATATAGAATCTTCATCTATTAAAATTCATTTTTAAGATTTGCTAAAATGGTCATCTGTTTTAAAAAGTATTTCACTTTGGATATAAATTATCTTGTATATATTCAAAATGAAGTGGAGAAAAGGTTAGTACTTCAAAAAATAGTACTAAAGAAATCCTAGATTGTAAACTACATAAGCAAAATAAAAAGCCATGACTCACTGATTTCCAGCTTGAGCCTCCATATTTCAACATTCCTTTTAAAACTTGTAAAAAAGTGGCTAAACAGCAAAGTAAGGATAAATGTGTCTGTGTATCAACTTATTCAGGTATAGCCAGCTGATCAGAACTTGAAAGTATACAGTTGCTATGACTGTGTGTGCAGCACTACGTGTTTTATCAAACACTTGACTACATTTGCAAACTCTTAAGAACAAAGCCTTCCAAACTGGTGACCTAATTTACATGGCTGTGGGTAAAACTGCAATATTTCCAGAATTTTTCGCCTGGCCTTAGTGTATCTCCATATCAATAGGTCTTTCCAAGGGGTGGAGAGAAGTATCCATCTCCATGTCAATAGGTGATTACAAGGTGGACTGGAGAGGCCTGGTGAGTTCCTTTTGCATGCAGCCTGGTCAGGAGAGACACAGGTGAGCAGAAGTAGACAACTGTTTGTAAGCAATAAACAGGTTTCTTCCACTTTACTTCTCCCTTTGACTGATTTCAGCTTCAAAGGTTATATGCCCCAGGGTGGGAATATATTTTCCTCCCAGAGTTACAGTGGCCCAGGATGAATATGTGTGTGTGTGTGTATATATATATATATATATGATTATATGAATATAATCTTTACCTGTGTAAACTACTTAGAAAATGCTAGTTACCTTAGAATTCAAACTGGTTAAGATCATTTGAAATAATAAAATCAAAAAACCAGGGCATTCCATTTTCTGGTCCATGCCTTTGCCCTCAAGGAGGCAGATATTTAAATATTCCAACCAAATGGCTGGCTATGCTATATTTCTAATTCTTCAAGCAACAGATTCTACAGCTTTCCTTTGTAAGCTATTCTAGGGTTTAATTTCTCACTTATGGGCTTAGAAGTGTACATTTTAGCCTCATATTTTGGTGGAAGATAAGAAAATGTGAACGGTATCATTTTGTATAAAACATTCTGGTTAGGAGTAAGGGTATTTGGCCTGTTTACTAACAAGTATTCACTAGAAAGCAAACACCACAGCAAAACTAACGTTGTTTTCTTTCCTATGCCTGGCACAAGGCAGGTGTATCAGTCATCTGTTGTCACGATAAAAAAATACTTCCAAACTTAGATAACAATTAGTTTGGCTCATCTAGTCTGGAGTTGGCTGATAGCTCTGCTTCTGGCTATTTAGGTAAAAGACCAGTCGTTCCCTGATGCTTCTTTACTAATGAGTCATTGCTGTACAAAAGGCAAGTCAAGAATTGCTACAATATTACTACATAATGAAACAAAAATTCAGTGGTTTAAAATATAAGCATTTTTCCCCTCACCTAGTGTGTGTTGGACAGCTGTGATTTATGCTATGACTTGGCAGGACTTAATTTAAATTTTCAAGTTTGATTCAATTCTGTTTTACATGTTTCCATACTCTCACTGAAGCAGCATGACCTGGGCATGTTCCTCTCAAGGCAAATCTAGAAGAAGAGCCATGATGATGCACACAGGCACATTTAAACTCTGTTCACATGAAGCCACTCTGATAACTAAAATCAAAGCAAGTAACACAGTCAAGCCAAAGTTAGCAGAGTAAGCAAGTATAATTTCCCCAAAGACAAGGTTAAAGGGAGAGAGTATTTACTGTAATGTATTACAATATAATTATAATCCAATATATTATTTTACATATATATAATATGTTACAATGGGCACCCACAGATTTTCTGTTGAAGATAATAATTACAATACATAACATAAAACATTCATTAATCAACTGCCAGTGCTGAGCACTGGGCTACGATATGTGTCTTTTAATTTGATCCTCAAAAGACCCCTTTGAGAAAGTACTATCAATATTTACATCTTGCAGATAAGAATATTGAAATATAAAGGATGCAAGTCTTTCCAATTACATGCATGTTCTAAGTGTCTGAAACAGTATTTGCACCCAGATGGTCTCACTCTAGAACATGGCATGCAAACCACTATAATAATAACATAGTGATAATTTAGTCACTCACACAACCAGACAAATACTTTCTGCTGGGATTAAACTTTGAGTCTTTATAACCTGATAGGTCTTTTTGGTTGTAGACAAATATAGAATTCACAAATATAGACAAATATAGTATTCAGGGAAACTATTGCACTCCCTTTAATTGGGCCTTTTGGGTTTCCTATTCTATTTAGACTGTGGTCAGAAAAGATGCTAGGTATTCAGTATTCTTAAGTTTATTGAGACTTGTCTTGTGACCTAACATATGATCTATTCTGGGGAATACTGGTATCCACTTGAAAAGAATTTGCATTCTGCTAATTTTGGATGTAATGTTCCTTATATATCTATTAAGTCCATTTGGTGTATTGTCTAATTTTAGCCACTGTTTCCATACTGTTTTTCTGTCTAGTTGATACGTCGATTTATGTAAGTGGGGTATTAAAGTCCCCTTTTATTTTATTACTGTCAATTTCTCCCTTTATGATTATTAATATTTACCTTACACATTTAGGTGTTCTCTATTTATTTATACCTGTTATGTCTTCTTGCTGGTTTGAGTCCTTAATCATTATATTAAAGTCTTTTTTGTATCCTGTTATAGTCTTTGTTTTAAAGTCTGCTTAAAATATATATCCTTGCTTCCTCCTCTTACTGCTTTAGATCTTGTCTGACCTCTGAGTCTCTTACAACTCATGCCCAGCCACACCTATTCTCCATATTCTCACCAGAGTATGTTTATATGTATCATATGTCACTGTTCAAAACTCTTGCATGCATGTCCATTACTTTCAGGATAAAATTCAAACTTCATGATATAATCCTTGCCTACATTTCTCATCTAATGACCTTCCCTTGCTCACCATGTTTTAACCATAATAAACTACTCAAAAGAACCACACTTCCATATTTACATGCCTGTGTAGGCATCAACTCTCTGCAGTAATACTCTCTCTATCCTATTTTTTTCAGTCATTATCTCTCACTTTCCCTCATCCTTATATATCCTTTATTCATACAGATTTTCATTATATATCTTCAATAAAAATATTATATATTATTACATCATTTTTACATTATAATTTATATTCTACTTTCCCACTAGAATACAAGCTACCCAAGGATGCAAGTTATCGAAACTGCCTCAATTACTGCCTAGTATATGACAGGTACTTTATAAATATTTATTGATAAATAGATAAAGCAATGAATAGTTTGGCTGCCCTTACTCTTTTTCCGCTTACTAATTTGTTTAATCTCTTCTGTTCCTTATAATTCTGCTCTTCTGACCAAATCACATACTCAAATATATTCTGTCCTAATCACACACACACATTCACACATATCCTCATGATGCATGACTATACTTCTCCATTTAGGCTACGTTTTAAAGTTTCTCTTACATTTAATGACAAATTTAGTTCCTACTTCTTCCTTCTTCTCAGAATAATAATTTAGAAATTATTACTCTTTATAACCCAATATCCATTTTTATCATGCTGCTGAAACTGATTTTAAGAATCCAGGAATTATCTAATTGCCAAATCCATTGACTTGCTTTGTCTTCATTTCACTTAACTTCTCTGTAATACTGGGCACCTCCCACCCATTTCATGAGACTGCTTTCACTTATTCATTCATCAAGTTAATAAATGTTTATTATCTATTCTGTGTTAAGCATACCAATGAGTACTGAAAATATAACAGTAAGCAAGATATCCTTCTTGCTCTCAGGGAGCTTACAGATTATGAAGAAACTACAATTATTAATTTAGCTATCTATTATCTTCTGTTTGTTTTCCTGCCTTCTCTTCATTTTACACTGGAAATGAAACAGTTTTTCTATATTCCAACCAACTTGAAATTCTTCTTATTAAATCTTCTCTTTAGGTGAACTCATGCACAAAAAATTTTAAATCTTAAAGTTGTAATAATTCACAAATATCTATCATCTCCCTCCCAAGCTCCAGATTGAAACTTACAACTGACCATTAGATATCCTATCTGAATGGAACCTCAAATTCAAAGTGACCTAAATTAAGCTCAGTATCTTGATCTCAGTTTGATCCAAATTCTGTACTTACTAACTCAATTAAAGGTACCAATACCTTTTCTGGAAGGCAAAGCTTCTAAAATTTTTGAAGTTAGTTTAAATTCTTTCTTCTCTCTACTTCCTCAGGGTACTGAG
Organism: Smutsia gigantea; assembly: GCA_032199065.1. Classification (NCBI taxonomy): domain Eukaryota; kingdom Metazoa; phylum Chordata; class Mammalia; order Pholidota; family Manidae; genus Smutsia; species Smutsia gigantea. The sequence goes on from JAVSCE010005203.1 coordinate 168,235, forward strand.
AGGTAGAATTTTAAGATGAGACCCAATGTTGTCACCCTTGGTGTACACATACATTCCCTCAGTTATTCAGTCAAACACTAATCTAGGTGCTTTTTGTGAAGGGATTTTATAGTTTAATAAGATAGCAAATCAGTTGACTTTAAAGTACAGAGATTATCCTAATCAGGTGAGTCCATAAAAGGAACTGATGTCTTCCTGAAAAAAAAGACTCAAAGTATGAGAAAGATTTGATATAAGGAAGATTCTCTATTATTGGGTTTGGAGATGGAGTGGGCCATGTGACAAGGAATACTGGCAACCTCTAGAAGCTAAGAGCAACCTTTGCTTGACTGGAACTAGGAAATAAGAACTTGGTCCTACAACTACAAAAAACTAAATTCTTCTATAAGCACCTGAACTTGGAAGAGGAGCTTAAGATCCACATGGGAAACAACCTGGTCACGACCTTGATGTTAACCTTAATAGATTCTGAGCAGAGGACCCAGATGAGCCTACCTGTACTTCTGCCATACAGAATCGTGGGCCAATAAATGGATATTGTTTTAAGCCGTGAATTTTGTGGTAATTTTTCACATAGCAATAGAAAACTGATATAGGCTATTTTTGAGAAGCGTGTTAATTCTACTATTACTGGCTCTACAATGTGTCTCTAGAACGTGTGAGTCTCCCCTTTTTTTCCATTATCATTGCCACAAATTATCATTCAAGAACCTACAAGGGCTTTCTATACTATTAAAATATCTGCTCATCTTACAATGTTCCCAGACAATTACAGGAACTTTAGCCCCTTCTCCTTTTGTCTGAGAACTTTTTAATAATTTTCATACCATGTACATGGTAAGATATGACACCTGTCCAGATGATCTTGTAGTATAGCCAATTGTATGCTCCCATTCCTACACTAATCTCTCAATGCTTTGAAGATAAAGATTGTACACTTGGAGGGGGTTTCAACAATGTGGATGAATTAATATGTTTAACTATGAGATGCCCAGTGCCCCATATTCCATCCCATTACCTTGTTCAATATGTCCATTCGATATGATGGAGGAAACACAGAAACTGAAGTTATGTCTTCTTAAATGCTGCCTCATCTACTTGTTTTGTGACCTAGGACAGGTCACTTGGCCACTCTGATCTTTAGTTTCCTCATCTCTAATAAGGAAAAAGCAAACAAATATGAGATAATGTAGGAAATACCTTTGAAATTTTAAATTAATCAGATTAGATATAACAATAAAAAGTCTTTTGTCACTTTATGCCTATAGCTTCTGTGCCTCATCAACAGAACTGGGTAAGGTACAATTGAAAGAGATTAGCAACTTACAGTAGAAGTAACTCCATGGCTAGATGCAGTGTTATCTGGTAATACCTCAAGTTAAAAAGTCCTGTTTAGCTCGGAACTGGGGGATATACTTCTACCTCCCACCACTTTCAATGTCATGTAGGCAGCTTGTATTCAAAGTATTTACTACTGAAATATTTGTATCCTGGTCATCAAGATATAAGCTAGCTAGTCCATCCTTTGGCCTAAAATAAAATCAATCATATATAGCTGACAGAAAAAAAATGTTAATGTTTTCAGATAAGATGACTGGTGGGGAGGGAGCACACACTACTTGTATATTAATAGATTAAAAAAAATAAAATTATATTGAAATCAAATTAAAACGGTTTTAATTTGGCATAATAGGGCTGCAGTGTTGATTCTAATATAACACATATGTTGAAAGTTTCTCTAAATCACTTGAGATAATTAACTTACTACTTTGCTTGTATCATATTTATCAGCGAATCATCAAATAGCATAGATAATTATCATATATTTCTCAAATCTGAACCAATTGCAGTAACAATGAGGAATCATATACCTTATGTCATTTCACTCTTGTTTAAAAATTTTTGTAGGAAGTTGTCTTTTGCTCTTTATTTGAGAACATTGAAATGTTTTTCAATTCATTTAAAAAAGACTGACAACTTCCATTCCAGTTTATCAACAGAGAGTCTACCTCAAAGAAGCAATCTTGCTTTTCTATTACCCAATCTTCCTCTATTTGGAGAAAAACCTCTCTCTGTCTTTTTTTAACTCTATCAACTTATAGAAACATTAGGAGCTATCAATTTCACTGAAATTGAGAATCATCTAAAAAACTTAAATGAAATTGCCAAATATTAATATGACCTTTGAGTTATACAAACGCCATTAGATATTTATTTCTGGAAATATTTTGAAATAACGTTACAAATATAATCTTAAAAATAGTCCTAGAGGTAAATAGTGAAAAGGTTTTTGCCTAAATCTGCTTTAGTGACTGAAATAATAACATACTATCAAAGTGATCTGTGTTACTTGTAATGCTCTCTAGAATTTAACCTAAGAGACATTAATGCCAATGTGACAAAAATCTACACAAAATTTTGGTTACTTAGAAACTTACCCCAAAATCCCCTGTGGTGTATAGAATACTTAAGTCTTCAGTGTTTCTGAAAAACTGTATTTGCCCTATAAAAGCTTTGAAAAGTTTCTGGTCTTGTCTTATCCTAAACCTTAAAGCAGACCCTGAATTTCATCATATGAGGAAAGCAAATCCACTACCCAAATCTCTAGTGAGCCAAGTAGATTTAACAAAATGTTTCATAGGACAAAAAAGGATGGTTACTTTGCATACTAAATAGCAAATAATCTAATAGATAGCAAACGTTTCTCTTTGCTGAAAAACTTCATATTTCCCTTCTCCGTGACCCCACTCCAGTTCTTGTTCTCTCCCTTCTCTTCTCTTAAAAAAAAAATCTCTCCTCTTTTTAACACAGAGAAACTCCACCAGGTTCTCATAACCCAAGTTCCAGCATACACCATGCTTCTTAGCCTCTTGGTAGAATTATCAAAAGATTCACCAAACATATTAGGACCTCTGTCTAGGCAAGAGTGGAATTCGTACATCAGATTTTTTAAAATGACTTGCCATAGTGACATGTACATTTGGTTTCATCATTACAGAGCATCCATGAGAAGAATAAGCAGTTTTTTTTTCAGTTTTACTATATAATCCAATAATCATAAACCATCCAGAAAACCACATTCCATACAGTTCAGTTAAACTGTTTCATAGCATTGTATGCAAATAAACATGTGTCCTGGTTACCATGAACTTACACATTTGGAAGCCTTAATATTTTGAAGATATACAACCAACTAAAAGGTTCATCTAAAGATGTATTTGTTGATTGGGAATTGAACTTTACTTCCTGGTAAAGACAGAGCAAATCATTACCTAGTAACTCTGGTTGACTAGGATTGCAATCAAAATTACGATTGACTGTGGAGCAAAATCATAAGAACAAGGTGGGCAGTATCTTTTCAATTTCTCTTCTTACCCCTACTCTTTGTTTTCTATGTGATATTCACCACTCCTTATCAATTTCCTTATTAACTACATAGTTTATACTGGGATGACAGAAGGCAGTTCTGGTATTCATAGTTTATTCACACTTAACAAGTGGGTAAGCACATACAACTCAGGTAATCTTGCATGCAAATATATGTGAAATCGTTAATGTAAAACACATTAATTCAAACATCACAGAAACAGGAACAAATTCTAAATCATCTCTTTCATGGACAGTTTTATCCAGTCCCATGAACTTTAATAAAAGCTATATGCTAATACCTATCACATAGATATATCTGAAACTCCAGATATTATCTCATGGTTTATCATGAAAAAATCAGTTGATAAGGAAGAGAAGAGGAAAATTAAGATGGCTGAATCAAAAGAGAGAAATTTAAGGGGAAAAAACAGATAAAGTAGACATGGTTAAAGAATATACAGGAGAGACAACCATTTCAGAAAAAGAAATACGGACAAGATTTACTTTCATGCCTGAAATAACTAAAATCATAACAAATATATAAAATGAGAAATAATAAGAAGTACAGTGATCCCAGATAGATGGTGGGAAACAAATAAAGTGAGACTTACAAAGGATGCAAGCTTTCTGGTTTGAGAGCGTTTCTGGATTGCAGTCCAAGGAAAAGGTACCTATCCGTCACTGTGAGTTGAAAGGACAGAGCTGAGAATAAAAGGAGACAAATACAGGTAAAGTTTGCAGGACAGAAAATTAGAGAAGAGAGCTGTACAAAGAAAGGACCCTGGAGATCTGCAGAGGCTCCCCTCAAGCTTCAGCAGAGTGCTGACCTGCACATGGAAATGAAGAAAGTACTTTGACATTATTGATATTTGGAACTGGATAAGGCAGCCAAGGGAGGAGCCACTTGAAAAGATGGGGGTGAGGGTGTCTCCTACTCCACAGATGAGACAGTGCCTGTCCCGCCAGCCAGAAGAGCACACCCTGTAATTCACGAAGCTCAGTTACAATACTCAAAAGGGCTTGCCTCTTGTGTAGTAATCAGCTGTAGACCGATGCTTCTCAAACAGAGATGATTTTGATTCCCAGGAGTTTTGGAAACATCTAGAGAAATTTTTGGTCATCAAACTAGAGGTTCAGCAGGGTGCTCTAGTTATGCAGGTAGAGTCTATAAGCTGCTAAACATCTTATAAGCACAGGACAGAACCCCACAACAAGGATTTATCCAGTTCCAAATATCAATAATGTCAAAGTTGAACAGCCTCATCCTAGAATAATATGGCTCCGGTCTCACCTAATAAAACATAAAATGCAAGATTCAAAAGAATCAGATTCTTTCTCAGTAACTTAACTGAGTCTCAGAACAAAGTGTAAAATATTCATACGAATGCAGAAATATCCAGCACTCACAAGGTAATATGCCCAGTCTCTGGCATCAAATAAAAATTATCATGTATGCAAAGAAGGAGGAAACACTGACCGACAATGAAAAGAAAGAAAAAAAAATCAATTCGGATCTAACAAAGATATCAGAATTAACAACTTTAAAACAGTAATTATAACTCTATTCTATTTGTTCAAAAAGTTAAGTACAAAAACAGAAAATTTGAAAACACGCATAAAATCAACTTCAAGAGATGAAAACTACAATAGGTGAGTTAAAAAAAGCTTGTTGAGATTAATGGGAAATTAGATATTGCAACATTAAAATAGTGAACTTGAATACACAGCAATAGGAACGAACCAATTGAAGGACAAAGGGAGAAAAGATTAAAATAAGAAAGAGAACACATCAGTGAATTCTAGACAATTTCAAGCAGCTACATATGCATGCAGTAGAAGTAGTATTCTTGTGATTTCATATAGAAAAGTTAAGAATTACTGAAATGTTAAAACTGAAGCAGTCTAGTGAAGATGTCCATGGAAGAATAGATGGGGTGGAGACAAAAAAAATATTTAAAGGTTTAATAGTGAAAATCTTTCCAAATATAATGAAAAACTATACATGCATAGATATAAGAAGCTCAGGACCTAGAATGTGAAAACTACACTAAGGCACATCATATTCAATTGCCTAAAATCAATAGTAAAGAAGAAACCTTAAAATCATCCAGAAGAGTGAGGAAGAAAACATGCTTTAAAGAGCTGACAGTACAAAGCACTTGTCCACCTGGAACTCTATAATCAGCAAAAGCATTTTTCTTCATGACCTTATATAAGGGGAAGATTGGATTAGGAATAATTTCAAAAACATGATCCATAAAAGAAAAAAATATCAATTTTTATAGATATACAGATTTAATTTAATCAAAGTTTGAAACTTTTTACTCTCTGAAAGGCATTGTTAAGAGAATGAAAAGACAAGCCACATACTGACAGTCAATACTTGCAAGTCAAATGTCTGATAAAGAACTTGTATCCAAAATAGTTTTTTTTAAACATTTGAAATTCAATGAAAAAAGAACAAAATATAGCCAACAGATCTGAAGTGGTATTTCTTCAGATACATATATGGATAGCAAAGCACAAAGAAAGATGTTCAACGTCATTAGTCACTAGGGAAATGAAAATTAAAATTACAATAAAATTCTGCTGCCCTCTCAATAGAATGGCTAAAATTAAAAAAGACTACCCTTACCAAGTGTTGTTGAAGATTTGGAAGAACTGGAACTCTGAGACACTACTAGTGGGAATTGAGATGGCAAAATCACTTTGGAAAACAATGTAGTAGTTCTTAAAATATTAAACATATACCTGCCAACAGACTCAACCAGTCTACTTTTAAATATTTTCCAACATAAATGAAAGCATATGTTCATACAAAGACTTGACTACAAATGTGCATCTCAAATTTATTTGTAATAACAACTGGAAACAACCCAAATAACCATCAACAAATAAATGATTAACAAATTATGGTATATCCATACAATGAAGCACTCCTCAGTAATTAAAGTGAATACATTTTTGAAACATGCAACACGAGTGAATCTCAAAATAATTATATATTATATATAATCAATACATATATAATTAATTTGCATAATCATATCACATGTATAATATAATCATATTATAAAACCAGATAAAAAATAGTATACACTGATTCCTTCTACTTATGTAAAATTCTAGAAAATGAAAATATAAATGAAATTATAGTAACAGAAAGCAGATCAGTGGTTTCCTGAGGTTTAGGCAGTGAGAAGGGTGGAAGGGACAAGAAGGTGAGAATAACAAGTGGCACAAATACCCTTTGGGGAGTTATGGGTATGTTCGCTATCTTTATTTTGGTGATAATTTCACAGTTGTATACATATATCAAAATATATTTTAAATATGTATGTTGTAAGTTACTTATACTTCAATAAATCTTATTTAAAACAAAATAATTATTCACACATGGGGCTAGGTAGGAGGTTGGTAAAACTGGGATGTAGTCTCGGTGCTCTCCAGATCTTAAGCGTGTGTTCAGAACAGTGAACCACTGGAGACAGACAAAGATGACTTTTGTGAATGGTCTACTGAAAGGCAGTACTGGTGATTGTTTACATTTGTAATTTTCTTAATCTAAAAATTTTCTATTTTTCTCTTTGTTTTTCCTTCCCAGAACTCTTATTTAATTTTTTTCAAAAACCAACCCTGGTTTATTAAGGAGTAAGAAGAATCTATTTCAGAGAAAATGTTTCCCTGTTTTGAAACATGACCATATGGAATTAGTGGACTGGGTCACTTTATTTCTAGTAAGAGAAAAAAGTCTCAACTTCCATCTAGCAGTTTGTTCTCATTTTAATGTGCAATATTCTGAAGCATCTAAACTACTTGAACTTGGTTTAATTTTTCTATGAGAATGAATTATTAAAGTCAATAGCACCTTTTATTGTTTCAAGAAGTTTCTAATTCACAGAAGAATGAAATATTCTGGTTATTTTACCCTGCAGTATTTTAGTTTCATTCAATGTTACTGTGTGTCATCACTTTTTTACCTGATTTTCATACATGAAGCACTAAAATTAACTGAAATAGGAAGACAAGTAAATCTAAAAAAGACAGTAAAGCAGCTCCTTATATACTGGGGTTTTGAGACTGTAGGCAAATCTGATCTACTCTGGGACTTTCCTCCTGGCTATAAATTCTGGCACTCATGATCTGAAATCTGAAACTCTAGTTTTAAACCTGATTGTTACGCATGTGCTATTGAATTAGATATTTTCATTTCATCAGCTAACGCATTCATTTAATTACTTGCTTACTCAGGGTCAATAGAGAAACCGTTATGTCCAAAATATTACAACAGGATCTATAAACACTTAAAAGGTAGAAATTCCAGTGCTTGTCCTCTGGGAGCTTATGGTTTGGTTACTCTATGTAAGACAAATGATAAAGAAGTAAAGCAAATGTATGTAAGTAACACCCAAATGATTATATAGTTTAAAAAACAGAACAAAAAACAAAAACCTAGAAATGGAAGTAAAAAAGGATGGGAGAGAATCAAAAAGGAAACATATGGTATAGTTAGTGTGGGAGCCAGGCTTCAAGCTAACGATCCTCTCCTCCCCCCATATTGGACAGGCCTCATCTATGTGACGTATAGGACACTGCAGAAATGATGGAGGATGACTTCTGACGTTAGGCCACAAAAAGTATGTGGCTTCTGTCCTTGATGTACTTCACTGCAAGAAACCAGCTGCCATGTTGTGAAGACACTTAAGTAGCCCTGTGTAGTGTCCACATGAGGAGTGATTGAGGTTTCTGGCCAACAGCCAGCACCAACGTGACAGCCACATAAGTGAGGCATCTTGGAAGTAGATTCTCCAGCACCAGGTAAGCCTTCAGACAACTGAAGTTACGACCAACATCAAGACTGCAGACCCCTGGGAGACCCTGAACCAGGCCCACCCAGCTAAGCAAATCCCAAATTCCTAGCCCACAAAAACTGTTTTGAGATAATAAATGTTTAGCGCTCTTTTAAGCCACTTGGGGATAATTTGGTTACACAGAAATAGATGCATACTGAAGTTAAACATAGCTTGGAACCAAGAGTTGGCTCTTTTATCTGTGAGCATGATCAAGTCACTTAACCTGTCTAAGCCTTATTTTACTCAACTGCAGAATACTAGTGTTATCCAACTTTAATATCTTGTTATGTCATTGTGATAAATGAGATAAAAGTATTTAAAAATAAGAATTTAGTAAAAACTTGCCATCATTACAATTATTTGCTTTCTTTATACAAGAATTCAGTATTTTCCTTTTTACATCCTGATTTGATTACAGAAGCACATGTGTGAAGTTGTTTAAACTCCATACAGGGAAGGTGTTTAGCAGAGCATATCGTGTTGGATAGGGCAACCTCAACATGTGTCAAGTTCAATGTTAAGGGGTGCATGGGACCAAACAACAAACAATGGCCCTGTTAACTACTAGAGAGTGAGTTTGAAAATTGTGAAAGAATAAACATGGGTAAAGGATACCGCCTCCTCGAATAATTTTAAGATTTTAGGGGCTATAAAAATGGCTTCCTATTGGTTTTGTTGCCACATTTCCATTTACCCAACTTCTTACATACTGTTTTCTGCTACTTATTTCCTCTTTCTTCTTCTGCCTGAATATCACTTTTCACAGGGATTCCTTTATAGTTGAATGTTTCAGCACTTATCATCTTGATATAGAACCTTATCATGATCTCACTTGTAAAATTTCTTTGTTTTGAAAAAGTGAAGAATCATTTTGTGATTGCTCTTGTTCAGAAAAGCATTTGAGAGCATACCACATTTTCCTTTCTTTAACCCATGCCTAGAGGTTCTAGAATATATATGATCTTCTTCCCTGCTGTTTCTACATCTTTTCTTTTAACTTTTGTCAATATCTCCTGGAATCCAATTGCATCTAAAAATCACAGGACTAAAAAAAATTGCTTAGCTTCACTCTAATTGCTAGTCATCTTGATTAAATAGTGTCAGATTACAGAATTAGAGAAACTCAATTTTTAATGCATTATACAATAGTAAAAATGATCTTTGCATATAGTTGTTACTTAGGTATGAGATTACTACTTGGAAAAACAGTACTTGTGTTCATACTGTGCTTATTAACAGTTTTCTTTTCAGTTTCTGGAGTCCCACCAACTTTCTATCCCTTTTGGGTTCTGTGAAGAGAATTAACTCATTAAAAATATGTCATCACTCTCTATTCAATAGTCTGCAATTCTTTGAGATTCATTTTTCATTTTTTCTTGTTGACCAAGAGATGATGTATGAATGGACAAAATAGTCAAAATTAATTTTTAAAGAGAATTGGCATAAAATGTTTTTTCTTTCTTCATCTAGCTAAAGTTGTACAATCCCTACATGATGCAGAGAAAATTAGTAGAGAATAGCAGGGAAGGAAAAACAGGACGTAAAAGACTTCTCTGGTGTGTTCAAGTTGCTTCTTCCCTCCTCTCCTTTCTTTGATGCATAAAAGGCCCTGATGGGTCTGGGAGTTTGTAAGGATGTTAAACGTGCAGTTCTCATTGAGTGCCTAAGAGTCAGGAAGGAGGGGTTTATTTTTTCTTTGCTTTGCCCTATGTCCAGTTTTACTGTTGCATAAGCTTCTTATCGACATTAATTTTAGCCTCCAACAATGTTTTGCATAACAGAATTATAATGTATTGTCTAAAATAGTGCTGCAAAGCACAGTTTCAAATACATTAGGAAGATTAATCATTTCCTTAACATGGGCCACTATGTTATTTGAAATAATTACTCATGAAACAGAAACAGCACCTAATTAAGCAGCATGTGACATGCCAAGAAGAAATCAAGGAAATTCAACAATAAATTCTTCTGTTCTTTATGGGATAAGGGAAATCTGCAGCTCCTTCTCATTTCCATTTTGAAATGAAAAAGTGTTGAGTATGATGGCCATGTAATTCCGGTATTAAGTAGGAAGATCATACCACAGAAATGAAGAGATGGGCTGAGGCCAATTTACATAATTTTGGATTATACAAAACTATTACTGGGTCTCCATTATCAGTGTTGAATCTATTTTTTTTTTAGTTTTACTTTGTACATGTGCACACGAGTACACTTACATTTTTTTTTAACTCCTCTTGAAATAGTTTAAAAATCAAAGTTTTGTGCCAAGTCTAAACAGCAAGAAGAAAGGGCAAAGGAATTAGCTATCTCTAATACATTCAAGTTTGTAAGTTTCTTGCGTGTGTGTGTATGTTTTCCCAGGCTTTCACTCTTAACAGCTACACCAGTACCACCATGAATACTAATGAAATATAATGGAGGGAATCAATCATAGTCCGTCCAGGCTAGGGACATGACCATGTACAAAGTAATAGTCCCTCTGGCTTAATGAAGCCTTCTTAAAGAAAAACTATTAGCATTCAAATTCAGATGAGCCTTCAGACAGCATGTACAGGAGGAAAATAACACCTCTTATCCTGAGTGAGCTCAAAAACTAGAGTGCACAGTGTTTAAGGGCACACACTGGGGCACACACTTCTTGCTCTTTCCCTATTTATTGTGCTTCATTCAAGTCCTGGGCACACAATGTTTACTGAACAAAGGTTCAGTGAAGAAACATCATAGGAGATAAAGCATTAAACTGTGGAAACAGACAGTGAAAGTTTATAAACAGCTGGCCTTAATAATAAGATTTCGATTAGCAAAATTTTTTTCTGCAGTCAAGTTTTGCTGCCAGCCTATGGAATTCAAATTATTATCTCACTCAGATATTAATGATATTAAAATGAGCTTCATCTTCCTGCCATCTTCTTAGACTAGACTCCACAGACACACATGATGTGTGTCTATATTCGTTATACTCTTCCTTTCTAATGACAAATAAGTCTGAGGAGTGGTTTTGAAACTCACTAACTCTGGGACCAAACTAATGTAGGGTGGCATTACTGTAAAGTGCAGCTATTGCTCAAATGTCACAGACACCATAACAGCAGCTACATCCCTGGAATTAGTTTACAAAACTCACTTTGCAAGACATTCCTGATAAGCCTTGAGAAACATGTCAACAGAGACTCCAAATAATAGTGAACTGCAATGTGTTATAACACTAAAAGAGAATTTGGAATTTGTTCTAGCTTACAGTATTTTCCATGACCTGCACAGGCCTCTTCTATCATCCATGGTCTTTCTGAAACCTTGCTCCCACTCTGAAGTTTTCCATACTCATTGCAAAGTAAAATGATATCAGAGAACAAACACAACCACATTTTATATAGTAATATGTTTGATCATGAATGCAAAGATTGCTTGAGTCAGGGACCATGTGTAAATTTAATCATTAAATTTGTTCTGCATGCAGCTTTGTCTGTTTTTTTTTTCAAGAACTGAGGAAGAAATTTATTACCAAATCCATTGACATGGAGTCTCAATTATAAACAGATTTACTCAAATTTTAGTTGCAGATATTTTCTTCCTCCACCTATCTTTCCTACTTACTCTGAATCAATCTTAATTCAACAGCTCAAAAATATTTGTTGAGCATCTGCTGTATGTGAGGGGCCAGCTAGGTTCTGTGGATTCACAACAGACTAGATTTTGTGAGAAGACTCTACACCAGTGCTGTCCAAAAGACCTTTTGACACTGATGCCAACCTGTTTATCTATAAATCTGTGCTGTCCAATATTGTAGCCACTAGACATATATAGTTTTGAACCCTTAAAAGCAATAGTAGTTTGAGTAACTGAATTTAAAATTTTTTAAATATTTAATTAATTTTGAGTTAAATAGCTACATATGGCCAGCAGTACCATATTGGGCACTGTGGCTCCAGATCAACCTCATAAAGACTGCCCTGGTGATGTTTTGGGTTTATTTTTTATTTTTTTGGATTTTTTTTATTGAAGTATAGTTAATATATAACATTACACTGGTTTCAAATATACAAATAGTGATTTAACAGTTACATAATTATTAAATGCTCACCCCCACTACTGCAGTTACTGTCAACACAGAAAGAAGTTATAGAACTATCGATTGTATTCTCTATACTATACTCATCCTTGTGACTGGAGCCAAGGCCAAAGGGGCAGCAGGTACCTAGGCCACATTCTTCTCATGGCAGAGACCTGAAGCTCCTAGATGGACAAGCCAAACGATGTGGTGTCTCTTTAGGCTGAGCCTCAGTACTTAGACACTGTCCCTGTTTCCCATGGTCCACCAGATCAATTGTGTTCTTTGGCCTAGGATAATATCAGTGGGTTAGGGAAATACACTTTAGTCATGGAAAGGGTGGTGGGAACATAAGAGTTGAATACATGCTGAGAAATATTCACATCTACCATAATCTCCCCCTTTATCAAAAAGGTTCACAAATCTCACTTGCAGAAAGAAAGTTCACTACTATTCCAAGAATCCCCAGTCACTTCACCAAAGTCTTATCCAAACATAGCACCTAGGCTTGAAGGGCAGATATAACTCCTCAGGACCCAGAGACCTGTCAGTGAAAATGAAAAATTATCTCCTCCCTACACATGCAACATTAAACTGTGCAAAAGGGAGAGGACAATTCCATTAAACACTTCCATTTAAAAGAGAAATCCCATTGAAAAACTGTTAGTAGGACCCCTGTCCTGTAAATACGGACCATTTCTTGAAAAAGCCCTAGTTCTCCCTGCAAATAGTTCTTCAATACATTGTTTATGGTTCTGTTTCACCTTCTGGAAGATTCTTCATGTTTCATCCTCCTCCTTGGCACCTTCAAAAGAGCATATACCCTGTTTCACTTATCTATTTCTGTTTTACAAACTACCTCAAAATCCAGTAGCTTAAACGAACAACTTACTATTTCTCATGATTCTATTGGCTGCCTAAATTTAACTGATGGTTGGTTCCTTTACTCCATGTGGTACTTTTTAGGTTCACTCATGTGTCTGCATTCAGTTGGGAACTTGGCTGGGGTGGGAAAGTCCAAGATGGCCTCATTCACAAGCCTGGCAGTTTGTAGTGAATGTCAGTTAGGACTAGATTCTCCTCTATATGATCTATCTATTTATTCAGTAAGATTTTGTTATGGCATGTAGTAAAATTAGTTGGAATCACTTTGAGCCTTTTAAATCCAGGTTTTAAGCCTCATTAGATGAGATCCAGAGTAGTCTTTGGATGAGGGCTCCTTTAACCCCATTAGTGAGACAACACCCTACTTAAGAGTCTATCAGTTGCCTCATGTATTACACGTTCTCCCCGTTCTTACTGATGGGAATGCAAATATTCCCGGAACATGAGCTCTTGGAGTTGTTAAGAATAGTGCTTTCTTGTCATTTTCCTCCCAACTTATGGCCTTTGAAGGTCATGAAGCTTAGAACTCATTCACAATATGAGGGCCCTCCCTACTTCATATATCTTTGAGGCACCCTTTGTGTAGCTCTCTCCTTTCCAACATTTTGCCATGAAAATTCTAGCCTGGAAGCACCTCAGACTCTCTGACCTTTGGCCACCAAAACAGTTGTATTCTGTTTGTTTGCCCGCTCACCGCAATGCAGTCTAGGAACTGTTTCCAGGCAGTAAGCTAAAGAATTATAGGGCTCCCTCTTCAAGTTTTCATCTCTCACTGGCAACAGTCCTGCCTCTTGTATAATGCGTGAAAACAGTTCTTTTCTATGACTTGTCTGTCTTTCCAGTTGGTTATAGACAATGGGTAATTAAGCCTTCATGGCTGGAACAGAGGAGCAGTCCCTTAATCAAGTGGTTTTCAGTACTTCATTTTATCTACACTCTTGGCTAATTACTTACACTTCTTTGTTTCATTTTTTAGTGGTCATGTCAAGTTTACAATATGTAACTTTAACTTATAAAAGACTACCTTAAAATATTATTATTCCATTTTACATATGTTAGAACTGAAAACAACATACTTTAATGCCCCCTTCTTATTCTCTGTACTATTGTTCTCATTCCACAGCATGTTATAAGCACATCAATAGTTTGGTATTTTTGCTTAAAGAGTAGATTGTCTTTGAAAGAAATTGAAGATATTAGAGAATGAGAAAACAAGTCTTTTGTATTCATATTCATATTAACCATTTCTAGAGTTCTTCATTCCCTTGTGTAAATCCAAGTTTCTTTCACATGTTGTTTTTCTTCCTCCTGATGATGAAATTTTTACATTCCTTTTAGTGTAAGTGTGTGGCTACACATTCTTTCAGCTTCTGTTTATATATAAAAGCTTTCTCTCACTTTGTTCCTGGGTATAGAATTCTAGATTTTGTTGTGTTTTACTTCCTGCAATACTTGAAGATAGCCATCACAATTTCTTAGGCTTAGTGTTTTCATTCTGTACCTTTTTCACTTCTTTTTATTTTCAATCTTCCATGAGTTCTGATAAGAAGATTGTAGTCATTCTGATCTTTGTTACTCTGTCCATAATGTGCCTTTTTTCCTTTACCTGATTTTATATTTTGTTCCTCTTTATACAGCATAAAATGTTTCATTCTAGCCTTTTTTATGCTTATAGTTTGCACAGTAATTTTTTCCCTATCCATAGTTTGAAATTCCTGGTTGTGTATATGCCATATATAATATCTTGAGGCAGTAAATAGTTGGATTTTGCCTTTTTTATTCAATCTGAAAATCTGCCTTTAACTGGAGTGTTTCCATCAAAATTAGTTTGGTTGAATTTACCACCGGTTGTCACCTCTGTTTTTTCACTCTGTTATTCTTTCTCTCGTTTTTTTAATTAATTGAATATTTTAATAATTCAATTTTAATTATCTATTGGGCTTTTTCAGCTATGTTTCATTGCATTATTTTTATAGATCATTCTAGAGATTAAAATATAAATCCTTAACAGATCAGAATATACAGCCTTAACTTTTAGTATAATTAGTATGCTATAGTTATTAGAGGTGCTACATCTACATACACTGAAAACTTTGAACACATCATTTTTTTGTATTAAATGTGTATTGAAAAATAATAGAAAATTTGTCTATTACATCCACTCAAACATTTTCATTCCCAATGCTACATATTTGGTCCTGAAATTCTAGTTTTCTACCCAGTATAATTTCCCTTCAATCTTCAGTAATTCATTAGTTTTTGTTTATCTGAAAATATATTTATTTAGCCTACATTATTGAACAATATTTTTCTGAATTTCAAGAATAACACATGGATTTTTGTTTTGTTTTGTTTTACTTGAGTAACTAAAGATGGGGAAGGCTTCAGGCAGAGTAGTTTTGATGGGGTAGATCAGGAGATTGGTGTCAGGCTTATTGATTTTGAAATGGTTAAACCCCCAAGTAAATACACAAGCCTAGTGGTTGAGAGAGAGGTCAGAACTGGATGTAAGAAATTAGAATTTGTCAGCATATAGAGCAGATAACATATAGAGCTGTGAGACTAGAGAAATATCAACTAGGGAGTGAGGGTAGGTAAAGTAAAAGGGGCAATGAACTGTGTGTTAGGGCCCTACAACACTAAGATGCTAAAAAGAAGAAAAGGAAGCAGCAACACAAAGCGAGAAGCAGAAATCCATGAATTAGAAGGAAAATCAGTAATCTGTGGTATTCTACAAGAAAGAATCAAGGAAGAGAGAACAATCAACTGTGTCAAATGTTGCTGAGAAAGAAAACTGACCACCAGAAGTAACAGAATGTAGGTACGTCACTGGCAACCATGAAGCTTTGGTGAAGTGGTGGAATTAAAAGTCTGACTGGAGTGGGTAGTTAATTTTTGATGATGACAAACCTGAGTAGCTAAATACCTAAATAGAACAATGATGTATAAATAATATTACATTCTTATTTATAACACTGTTATTTTATATTTTTGTACTATTTGGTTGGGTTCATACCCAACCAGCAACTACCACTTCTCTGAGAACTACCCTTCAACCTAGACCCTGAAAGTATATTATAGGAACATTTCCTCTTGACCCTAATTGATTTAACAAAATAGGCATATGTAATGCAATCCAATCCTATCAGCTCATGACCCTATTGATTTGAACTGGCATTAAGAGATGTTAATTAGGTTGTGTTTGTTATGAGGACTAGGAACATTTCCCATAACTATGTAGAATTACTAAGTGAGAAAAGGAACATGTACAAAAAGAAACATGAATAAAAAAACAGGAACTCTACAAATAAAGTTCTTATTTCCCGATTTTTGTTCCTTATGAATTCAATTGTTCTTTTATTCCTGGGATTCCAAGAAGTAGTCTTATATCCTCATAATGTAATTAATCCCCCAACCAAATGACCTCAATATAGAAACAGAAAATGAAAAGCAATCTTTCCCCCTAATAATCATATCCTAGAACTTTACTTCATTTCCTGTCAATATCTTTATCTCTCAGTGATCTCAAGTCAAAAACGAAGAGAAAAGACTTCTGGGAAGTTGGTGGCGTGAGCAGGGAGGCAGAAATCTCCTCCCCAAACCATATATATTTGTGAAAATACAACAAATACAACTATTCCTAAAAGAGAGACCAGAAGATACAGTGCAACAGCCAGGCTACAGTTATATCTGCGAGAACTCAGTGCCACACGAAGCGGGAAAGATACAAAGCTGTGACCCAACGGGACCCAAGCACTCCTCCAACCCAAGCTCACTGGTGGGAGGAAAAGAATCAGAGTGGGGAGGGAATGGAAGCACAGGACTGATAAATAACCAGCCCTGGTGATCTGTATCGGGAGCACAGACACACATCGCATGGTGTACTGGAGATTAGAGAACAGAAGGGCAGGATCTGAAACAGAGACTGTGAATGGGTCCCCACAGCCAGCTCCCCCAGGACAAAAGAAAAGCAGGAGCTTTGTTAAAAGTCTTAAAGAGACAAGGGCCCAACAGCAAAACAAAATCATCCCAGTGCACTCAGCCCAGCAGGCTGGGAATCTTGAGAAATTTCAGGCCCCCAAACAGGCTGCCAGAAAAGGCAGCCCTGCAGAAGCCCTTCACGGCAATAAGTAGCCTGCCATTCATTCACCCCAGCCGGCACTGCAAACGGTCCGGAGGAACCGCTACAGCTGCAGAACAACAAAGAGCGGCCCTGCCCACAGCAACCACACAGAATCTCCACCCGGCAGGCACGCAGCTAACTGGGAAGGGCCGCGGAAGTAAGAACAAGGTCCAGAAGGTACCAAGGGGCACAGAACGCACCCAGCATGACTGCAAACCCCCACAGAGCTTTAGGTGAGCCTGAGGGCGGCCCCGCACACAGCAGTTCAGGGGATTATCCCAGAGACTGCCTCCCGGTGTGCGGGTAACCAGCACAGCCTGCAGAGAAGGGCAAGGAGAAGAACAAGAAGAAGGGACTTTGTTCTCCCAGCTGACACACGTGGCACCTGCCTGTGACCACTTCTATTGGCATGAAAAGACAGAAGAATACGGTCCAGTCAAAGATCACCCAGACAACCCAAGAGAGAGGGCCTGGTGGGATAGATTTAAACAATCTTCCTGAAAAAGAATTCAGAATAAAAGTCATAACCATGCTGATGGACCTACAGAGAAATACGCAAGAGCTAAGGGAGGAAGTCAGGAGGGACATTACAGAAATGAAACAATTGATTGACAGGCTGAAGAGCAGAATGGATGAGGTGCAAGAGACTGTTAAGGGAATAGAAATCAGAGAACAGGAGTACAGAGAAGCTGAGGCAGAGAGAGATAAAAGGATCTCTAGGAATGAAAGAATATTAAGAGAACTGTGTGACCAATGCAAACGGAAAAATATTCACATTATAGAAGTACCAGAAGAAGAAGAGAGAGAAAAAGGGATAGAAAGTGTATTTGAAGACATAATTGAGAAAAACTTCCCCAATCTTGGAAAGGAAATAGTTTCTCAGACCATGGACGACCACAGATCTCCCAACACAAGGGACCCAAGGAAGATAACACCAAGACACAAAATAATAAAAATGGCAAAGATCAAAAATAAGGACAGAGTATTAAAGGCAGCCAGAGAGAGAAAAAAGATCACCTACAAAGGAAAACCCATCAGGCTATCATCAGACTTCTCAGCAGAAACCTTACAGGCCAGAAGAGAATGGCATGATATATTTAATGCAATGAAACAGAAGGGCCTTTAACCAAGAATACTGTACTCAGCATGATTATCACTTAAATTTGAGGGAGAAATTAAACAATTCCCAGACAAGCGAAAGTTGAGGGAATTTGCCTCCCATAAACCACCTCTACAGGATATCTTAAAGGGACTGCTCTATATGGAAGCACTCCTAAGGCCAAAAAAGATGTCACCAGAGAAAATAAAATCATAGCAAAGAAAGCAGACCATCCAAATACTAACTAAAGGCAAAAAATAAAATCAACTATCCACAAAAAAGTCAAAGGAAACATAAAAGAGTACAGAATAAAACACCTAGCATATAAAGAGGGGAGGAGGAAGAATAAGAAGGGATAAAAATAGAGAATCATCAGACTGTGTTTATAATAGCTTAACAAGAGAGTTAAGCTAGACTGTTAGATAGTAAAGAAGCTACCCTTGAACCTTTGGTAACCACGAACCTAAAGCCAGCAATGGCAATAAGAATATATCTATCGATAATCACCCTAAATGTAAATGGACTGAAGGCACCAAACAAAAGACACAGAGTCACTGAATGGATAAAAAAGCAAGACCCATCTATATGCTGCTTACAGGAGACTCACTTCAAACCCAAAGATACACACAGACTAAAAGTGAAGGGATGGAAAAAGATATTTCATGCAAACAACAAAGAGAAAAAAGCAGGTGTTTCAGTACTTGTATTAGACAAAATAGACTTCAAAACCTTACATAATGATAAAGGGGTCAGTCCAACAAGAGGATATAACCATTATAAATATCTAAACTACAACACAGGAGCACCTACATATGTGAAACAAATACTAACAGAATAAAAAGGGGAAATAGAATACAATGCATTCATTCTAGGAGAATTCAACACTCCACTCACTCCAATGGCCAGATCAACCAGACAGAAAATAAGTAAGGAGACAGAGACATAGAACAACACATTAGAACAGATGGACCTAACAGACATCTATGGAACTATCCACCCAAATGCAGCAAGATACACATTCTCCTCAAGTGCATATGGAACATTTTCAAGAATAGATCATATACTAGGCCACAAAAAGAACTTCAGTAAATTCAAAAAGATTGAAATTGTACAAACTAGCTTCTTAGACCAAAACGTATGAACTAGAAATAAATTACTCAAAGAAAACAAAAAAGCCCACAAACACATGGAGGCTTAACAACATGCTCCTAAATAACCAGTGGATCAATGACCAAATAAAGACAGAGATCAAGCAATATATGGAGACAAATGACAACAATAATTCAACACCGCAAAATCTGTGAGATGCAGCAAAGGTGATGCTAAGAGGAAAGTATATTGCAATACAGGCCTATCTCAGGAAAGAGGAACAATCCATATGAACAGTCTAAACTCACAATTAATGAAACTAGAAAAAGAAAAACAAATGAGGCCCAAAGTCAGTAGAAAGAGGGACCTAATAAAGATTAGAGAATAAATAAATAAAACTGTCCTTGTTTGCAGATGACATGATATTGCACATAAAAAACCCTAAAGAATCCACTCCAAAACTATTAGATCTAATATCTGAATTCAGCAAAGTTGTGGGATACAAAATTAATACGCAGAAATCTGTGACATTCCTATACACTACCAATGAACTAGCAGAGAGAGAAATCAGGAAAACAATTTCATTCAGAGTTGCATCAAAAAGAATAAAATACCTAGGAATAAACAAAATCAAGGAAGTGAAAGACCTATACTCTGAAAACTACAAGACCCTCATGAAAGAAATTAAAGAAGATACCAATAAATGGAAACACATCCCGTGCTCATTGATAGGAAGAATTAATATTGTCAAAATGGCCATCCTGCCTAAAGTAATCTACAGATTCATTGCAATCCCTATCAAAATACCAACAGGATTCTTCAATGAACTAGAGCAAATAGTTCTGAAATTCATATGGAACCACAAAAGATCCCGAATAGCCAAAGCAATCTTGAGAAGGAATTATAAAGCTGGGGGGATTATGCTCCCTGACTTCAAGCTCTACTACAAAGCCACAGTAATCAAGATAATTTGGTACTGGCACAAGAACAGACCCATAGACCAATGGAACAGACTAGAGAGCCCTGATATAAACACAAGCATATATGGTTAATTAATATATGATAAAGGAGCCATGGACATACAATCGGGAAATGACAGCCTCTTCAACAGCTGGTGTTGGCAAAACTGGACAGCTACATGTAAGAGAATGAAACTGGATTACTGTCTAACCCCATGCACAAAAGTAAACTCAAAAATGGATCAAAGACCTGAATGTAAGTCATGAAAACAAAAAAAACTCTTAGAAGAAAACATAAGCAAAAATCTCTTAAATATAAACATGGGCAATTTTTTCCTGAAAATAGCTCCTTGGAAAAGGGAAACAAAAGCAAAAATGAACAATGGGACTACATCAAAATAAAAAGCTCTGTACAGCAAAGGACACCATCAGTAAAACAAAAAGCCATCCTACAGTATGGTAGAATATTTTCATAATGACATATGTGATAAGGGGTTGACATCCAAAATATATAAAGAATTCCCATGCCTCAACACCCAAAAAGCAAATAACCCTATTAAAAAATGGGCAGACGATCTGAACATATACTTAACCAAACAAGAAATACGAATGGCTATCAGGCATATAAAAAGATGCTCCACATCGTAATTATCAGGGAAATGCAAATTAAAACCACAATGAGATATCATCTCATACCAGTTATTAGAATGGCCAACATCCAAAAGACAAGGAACAATAAATTCTGGCAAGGATGCAGAGAAAGACACTCTCCTACACTGTTGGGGGGAATTTAAATTAGTTCAACTATTGTGGAAAGCAATATGGAGGTTCCTTAAAATACTAAAAATAGAAATACCATTTGACCTGGGAATCCCACTTCTAGGGATTTACACATAAAACAAGATCCCAGATTCAAAAAGACATATGCACCCGTATGTTTATCACAGTACTATTTACAATAGCCAAGATATGGAAACAACCCAAGTGTCCATCAGTAGATGAATGGATAAAGAAGACAGGGTACATATACACAATGAAGTATTATTCATCCATAAGAAGAGAACAAATCCTATGATTTGCAACAACATGGTTGGAGCTAGAGTACTACAGCTCAGTGAAATAAACTAGGTGGAGAAAGACAAGTACCAAATGATTTCCCTCATTTGTGGAGTATAACAACAAAGCAAACCTGAAGGAACAAAAGAGCAGCAGACTCACAGGCTGCAAGGAACTAGCGGTTACCAAAGGGAGGTTGGGTCCATAGGGAGACAGAAGGGGATTAAGGGGCATTATGATTAGCACCCATAATGTAGGAGGGTCACAGGGCGGACAGTATATCACAGAGAAGACAAGTAGTGGCTATATAGCATCTTACTATGCTGATGGACATTGACTGCAATGGGGTGTCGTGAGGGGCTTGATAATATGGGTGAATGTAATCACAATGTTGCTCATGTGAAACCTTTTATGTCTGTACATCAATGATACCTTAAGAAAAACATAGCGGTGTTTGGTAATGCAAGACACAGAATAAGACCTTTTGCATGACAAAATAAATATACAAAGGTTAACACTACATATTTTCAATGATTCTTATGTCAAAGATTTACTAAAGTGACAACCTACAAAACAAAGAAAATGGTGGGGAATGAGAGAATAAAAAGAAAAAGATTATAGACAGCCAGACAGATACTTTTTAAGGAAGTAATTTGTAATGTCTCATGAACAGAAATGTGTGAGCACACTGTACCTGAATTTCATGAAAAACACAAACAATTATATTCTAGTAGAAAAGGAATGAATCCTCCAAGA
Source organism: Smutsia gigantea (assembly GCA_032199065.1). Classification (NCBI taxonomy): domain Eukaryota; kingdom Metazoa; phylum Chordata; class Mammalia; order Pholidota; family Manidae; genus Smutsia; species Smutsia gigantea. The sequence continues at coordinate 190,475 of JAVSCE010005203.1, forward strand.
AAGATGCAAAGAAGGAAGATGAAAACAAAAATAGTTTTTTCCCCTCTAACATAATCCACAAGGGCTATAGGAAGAACTTTCAATAGAGGTACAATGACATATTCAACAGCTATGAAGTAATAAGATTGCTTTTAATTAATGCTCTATAGGGAAAATTGACACACTGCATGAAGTAGTGACAAAAATTCTTTAACACTTTTTGTGTATTAGATGAGGAGGTAATGTAGAAAGCAAAGGAAATAGAGCACCAATTATGAAATAAATATAAATGAATCTGAAGACATTTACAGTAACCCAGTAACCAAATCTCGGTAAGCAAGAATATTTACATAATCTTCAGATTCCTGTAAATGAATATTTGAAAAAAGTGAGACAAGAAAGAACTGGTCAGAACTAAGATTTCAATTCATTCTCTTCAGGAATAAAAAAACAGATACAGATAATAGTGTGCCTTAGTTCAAACAAAAGAATGTTTCTGAATGTCTTGGGGACAGTGACCAAATTGGTTAAAATTTAACACAGAAAATATAAATATGAAATGTAATTCTGCCACTGTGAAAGGCAGTTAACAATTTTCCAGAAGTATTCTAATGGGTGGAGAATATTTACAAATATTTTAGGGAAACAGCCAACTCTGCCTAGATACAACCAGTCTGGAATATAACATACAGTTTGGAAGGGTTTCAGAAGTAGCAAAAAAGGCCCTCACAGTGTCTGTCACAAAACAAGATAAATGTATTCCATGTTAATTAAGAGGAGAACCAGATCTGTGTTAATGTCACAATGATAAACCATAAGAACAGGGATATACATACATACATACATACATACATATATATATATATATATATATATATTCAGATGCACACAGCCAGCAGTACTCCATGGGTCAGATGATAACAGAAGCATTCAAGCATGTACAAATAAATACAAAGAAATGACCTAAAAATAAAAAAGATGGGAAGAAAGATAAAAAAGGAAATGAAGCAGAAAGTAAAAATTCTGATGATGGGGAGTTGGAAAGTAAAGTAAATTCTGTGATAGAATCCTAAGAATGGACCCCTAAGATTCCTTTCCCAATCTACAGGACTATAAGTATGTTGAGATATCACAGTAGGAATTTACACAGCAAAAGAGACTTTTCAGATGTAGTTAAGGTTGCTAATCAGTTGCCCCTAAAATAGGGAGGTTTCCTGTATTATCTGGGTGGGCCTAATCTAATCAGAGACTCCTTTAAAATCAGACTGTTTTGGGGCTGGTGGAAGAAAAAGGAAGTCAGAGAGATGCACAGCACAAGTAAAAGTTAACATGCCACTGCTGGCAAGAAGATGGAGGAGGCCACATGATGAGGGATAAGGCAGCTTGAGAAACAGCTTATTTTTAAAAGTTAATTTGAAAGTAGTTCAGAATTATTTGTTTAATATACATAAATTACTAAAAATTCACCAAAATCAGCACAGTGTGGTGGAAGTCACATTCAAGCAAAACAAAATACCAACTCCAGTGTTGGTTATACAAGAATACTTAAGTAATCTTGGAGAAGGCCTCTAACACTTTGACGTCAGTTTTTTTCTGATGTCTATATATTTAGATTAAATCCTTTGTAAGGTCCCTGTGAACTAAATTTTAATGTTTATATCAGAGAAGAACTGGCTAACAGGGTGAGTTTTTTGAAAATAACACAATGATAAAAAGAACAAATAGTAAATATTTTAATGTAGCAGATTTAAAATGTTAATTTGAGCAACTTTTCCAAATAAAACACTATGTAATAATAACTGGTTTGAGCAAATGATATCATTATATTGAAAGCCTTGTGAGAAAAATCATATATATGTCTATATACACCTATATAAACATGTATAATTTCAGGGTATTATTGAAATATCTTGTGCATTTTTTATTTCAGGTGAAATCTTTATGATGAATACAGAATGTAGAAACAAGAGTTAGAGAGAAAAGAAGGAAAAGAATTAGAGATAAATATGACCCTGCTTTGACAACACCTAAAATCTCCCCAATTCAGAAAAAACAATTCAGTCAAATGAGTGAGAATAAAAAGCCAAGGGTGTAAAATGAAAGAAATTAGGATGAAACACACAATGAAAAGAAGGAAGGATAAGACTATTTTTCAAGAGAGAGAATGAGACATCTGGGAAATAGAAAGGTTTGTTGGAATATAAATAATGGTCTACATTATCACCCTCAGGAAAGGATTTGTCATACTTCAGTGGCAACAGGAAACTTATTTATTGTACTTCTTTCTCTCCTAGGGTAACCTTCTGGAAAATTTTGACACCAACAGATTTTTCTTGAACAAATAACTACTACAGATCTGTCAACTGCACTAAAGCATTCAGTCAAAAAGATCAATGTAAAAATCATGTGCTTTTAGGTGAGCTGCTTAGGAGTGAATTTTGCAGAACCATAAACCTCAATTACCCATTATCAGCAGGGTCTAACTATTTTGAAGCATACTCTAGCATCTGCCAAGAATTCTGATATTAACCACTACTTTTCAAGAGGGAGGAAAAAATATCTGTCGCACTGGCACTCCTGAAAGTTCTACCTCAGTGACGGGAATTCTGAGAAGGGTTTGCCCGTTCTTGGAAATGTCATTTACCAACAAGACCCCAAAGAAGGGAAATGGTTGATGAAGACATTTCCTAAAACTTTATGATCTTTATTAGAGGAAGAGTGAAAGAAACAGTCCTAGATGACAGAATTTGCTAATTTCCACTTGCCCCATAACCTGCCAAGTATTACTGGTTAACATGATAGAGTTAAAAGCCTCCAGAAGTGTGACGTGCTGTATACATAGATATTACACTAATGAGTCAACACATAATTTATAAAAAAGGCAGTAAAGGAATTCTGGGAAGATGGCAGCGTGAGCAGGGTGGCAGAAATCTCCTCCCCAAACCATATATATTTATGAAAATACAACAAATACAACTATTCTTAAAGAGAAACCAGAAGATACAGTACAACAGCCAGGCTAGACCTGCAACTGCGGGGACTCAGCACCTCACGCAGTGGGTAGGATATGGGGCTGCGACCCGGTGGGAGCCGAGCGCTCCCCCACCCCAGCGCACTGGCAGGAGGAAAGGATTCGGAGCGGGGAGGGAGTGGAGGCATGGGCCCGCCAAATAACCAGCCCTGGTGATCTGCGCCGGGAGACCTGACACACATCGCGTGGTGTATCAGAGATTGTAGACACAGAGGGGCAGTATCTGAGAGGGATGGCGCAGCCAGGTCCTCTCAGCCAGCTCCCCGGGACAAAAGAAAAGTGCGCGCTCTTTTAAAAGTCTTAAAGAGACATGGGCCCAACAGCGGAACAAAATCATCCAGCACACTCAGCCCAGCAGGCTGGGAGTCCTGGGGAATTTCGGACCCCTTGGCTGGCAGCAGAGCAAAGCAGCCGCCCCGAGGCTTCCCACAGTGATCAGTAGCCTCCCATTCTTTGCCCCTTCCGCCGGCACCACAAAGGGTCTGGCGGAATGGAACAGTGGAGCAACAGCACCACCTACAGCATCCTAATAGAATCTACCCACAGAGAGCGTTATTTTTTCCTTTTTTTTTCTTTTTAAAAGTATTAAAGAGCCCAGCTGACACACGTGGTGCCTACCAGACACCACTTCTATCGCCATGAAAAGACAGAGGAATATGGTACAAACAAAGCTTACCCACACATAACCCCAGAGAGGGAGACTGATGGGATGGACATGCACAATCTTCCTGAAAAAGAATTCAGAATAAAAGTCATAACCACACTGACGGATCTACAGAGAAATGTGTACAAACTAAGGGAGGAAGTGAGGGAAGTGAGGAAAGACAATGCAGAAATGAGACAAGCGATCGACGGGCTTAGCAGCAGACTGGATGAGATGCAAGAGACTGTTAATGCAATAGAAATCAGAGAACAGGAATACAGACAAGCTGAGGCAGAGAGAGATAAAAGGATCTCTAGGAATGAAAGAATATTAAGAGAACTGTGTGACCAATACAAACGGAACAATATTCGCATTATAGGAATACCAGAGGAACAAGAGAGAGAAAAAGGGATAGAAAGTGTCTTTGAAGAAATAATTGCCGAGAACTTCCCCAAGCTGGGGAAGGAAATAGTCTCTCAGACCATGGAAGCCGACAGACTTCACAACAAAAGAGACCCAAGGAAGACAACACCAAGACACATAATAATTAAGATGGCAAAGCTCAAAGATAAGGACAGAGTATCAAAGGCAACTAGAGAGAGAAAAAAGATCACCTACAAAGGAAAACCCATCAGACTAACATCAGACTTCTCAACAGAAACCTTACAGGCCAGAAGAGAATGGCATGATATATTTAATGTAATGAAACAGAAAGGCCTCAAACCAAGAATATTGTATCCAGCATGATTATCATTTAAATTTGAGGAAGGGATTAAACAATTCCCAGACAAGTGAAAGCTGAGGGAATTTGCCTCCCATAAACCACCTCTACAGGATATCTTAAAGAGACTGCTCTATATGGAAGTACTCCTAAGGCTAAAAAGATGTTACCAGAGAAAATAAAATCATAGCAAATAAAGTAGACCATACAAATACTAACTAAAGGCAAAGAATAAAACACCTAGTACATAAAGAATGGAGGAGGAAGAATAAGAAGGGAGAGAAATAAAGAATCATCAGACTGTGTTTACAATAACTTAACAAGAAAGTTAAGTTAGACTGTTAGATAGTAAAGAAGCTACCCTTGAACCTTTGGTAACCACAAATCTAAAGCCAGCAATGGCAGTAAGTACATATCTATTGATAATCACCCTAAATGTAAAGGGACTGAATGCACCAATCAAAAGAAATAGAGTAATAGAATGGATTAAAAAGCAAGACCCATCTATATGCTGCTTACATGAGACTCACCTCAAACCCAAAGATATACACAGACTAAAGGTGAAGGGATGGAAAAGATATTTCATGCAAACAACAAGGAGAAAAAAGCAGGTGTTGCAGTACTTGTATCAGACAAAATAGACTTCAAAATGAAGAAAGCAGCAAGACATAAAGAAGGACATTACATAATGATAAAGAGGTCAGTCTAACAATAGGACATTATCATTATAAATATATATGCACCCAACACAGGAGCATCGACATATGTGAAACAAATACTAACAGAATTAAAGGAGGAAATAGAAAGCAATGCATTCATTTTAGGAGTCTTCAATACACCACTCACTCCAAAGGCCAGATCAACCAGAAAGAAAATAAGTAAAGACACAGAGGCACTGAACAACACACTAGAACAGATGGACCTAACAGACATCTACAGAACTCTGCACCCAAAGGCAACAGGATACACATTCTTCTCAAGTGCACATGGAACATTTTTCAGAATAGACCACATACGAGGCCACAACAAGAACCTCAGTAAATTCAAAAATACTGAAATTCTACCAACCAACTTCTCAGATCACAAAGGTATAAAACTGGAAATAAATTTTAGAAAGAAATCAAAAAGGCTCACAAATATATAGAGACTCAACAACATTCTCCTAAATAATCAAGGGGTCAAAGACCAAATTAAAACAGAGATCAAAGACTATATGGAGACTAATGACAACAACAACACAAAGCCACAACTTCTGTGGGATGCAGCAAAGGCAGTTCTAAGAGGAAACTACATAGCAATCCAGGCCTATTTAAAGAAGGAAGAACATTTCCAAATGAATAGTCTAAAGACACAATTACTGAAACTGGAAAAAGAAGAACAAATGAGGCCCGAAGTCACCAGAAGGAGGGACATAATAAAGATCAGAGAAGTAATAAATAAAATTGAGAAGAATAAAATAATAGAAAAAAATCCATGAAACCAAGAGTTGGTTCTTTGAAAAAATAAACAAAATACATAAACCCCTAGCCAGACTTAAGAAAAAAAGAGAATTTGCACACATAAACAGAATCAGAAATGAGAAAGGAAAAATCACGATGGACCCCACAGAAATACAAAGAATTATAGAGAATACTATGAGAATCCATACGCTAACAAGCTGGAAAACATAGAAGAAATGGACAACTTCTTAGAAAAATACAACCTTCCAAGACTAACCAAGCAAGAAACAGAAAAACTAAACAGACCAATCACAAGAAATGAAATTGAATTGGTAATCAAAAAACTACCCAATAACAAAACCCCCGGGCCAGAAGGATTTACCTATGAATTCTACCAGACATATAGAGAAGAAATAACACCCATTCTCCTTAAAGTTTTCCAAAAATAGAAGAGGAGGGAATACTTCCAAACTCATTCTATGAAGCCAGCATCACTCTAATACCAAAACCGGGCAAAGACCTCACCAGAAAAGAAAATTACAGACCAATATCCCTGATGAACGTAGATGAAAAAATACTCAACAAAATATTAGCAAACCAAATTCAAAAATACATCAAGACGATCATACACCATGATCAACTGGGATTCATCTCAGGGATGCAAGGATGTTACAACATTCAAAAATCCATCATCATTCACCACATCAACAAAAAGAACAAAAAGTACATGATCATCTTCATAGATGCTGAAAAAGCATTTGACAAAATTCAACGTCCATTCATGATAAAATCGCTCAACAAAATGGGTATAGAGGGCAAGTATCTCAACATCATAAAGGCCATATATGACAAACCCACAGATAACATCATAGTTAACAGCGAGAACCTGAAAGCTTTTCATCTAAGATTGGGACCAAGACAGGGATGCCCACTCTCTCCACTGTTATTCAACATAGTATTAAAGGTCCTAGCCACAGCAATCACACAAAACAAAGACATACAAGGCATCCAGATTTGTAAAGAAGAAGTCAAATTGTCACTATTTGCAGATGACATGATATTGTACATAAAAAACCCTAAAGACTCCACTCCAAAACTACTAGAACTAATATCTGAATTCAGCAAAGTTGCAGGATACAAAATTAACACACAGAAATCTGTTGCTTTCCTATACACTAATGATGAACTAACAGAAAGAGAAATCAGAAAAACAATTCCATTCACAATTGCATCAAAAAGAATAAAATACCTAGGAATAAACCTAATGAAGGAAGTGAAAGACCTGTACTCTGAAAACTACAAGACACTCCTAACAGAAATTAAAGAGGACACTAACAAATGGAAATTCATCCCATGCTCTTGGCTAGGAAGAATAAATATTGTCAAAATGGCTATACTACCTAAAGTAATCTACATATTCAACACAATCCCTATCAAAATACCAACAGCTTTCTTCAATGAACTGGAACAAATTATTCTAAAAATCATATGGAACCACAAAAGACCCCGAATAGCCAAAGCAATCCTGAGAAGGAGGAATAAAACAGGGGGAATTACGCTCCCTGACTTCAAGCTCTACTACAAAGCCACAGTAATCAAGACAATTTGGTACTGGCACAAAAACAGACCCACAGACAAGTGGAACAGAATAGAAAATCCAAACATTAACCCAAACATATACAGTCAATTAATATATGATAAAGGAGCCTTGGATATACAATGGGGAGATGACAGCCTCTTTAGCAGCTGGTGTTGGCATAACTGGACAGCTACATGTAAGAGAATGAAACTGGACTACTGTCTAGCTCCATACACAAAAGTAAACTCAAAATGGATCAAAGACCTGAATGTAAGTCATGAAAGCATTAAACTCTTAGAAAAAAACATAGGCAAAAATCTCTTGGACATAAACATGGGCGACTTCTTCATGAACATATCTCCCCGGGCAAGAGAAACAAACGCAAAATGAACAAGTGGGACTATATCAAGCTAAAAAGCTTCTGTACAGCAAAGGACACCATCAGTAGAACCAAAAGACATCCTACAGTATGGGAGGATATATTCATAAATGACATATCCGATAAGTGGTTGACATCTAAAATATAGCATCTCACCATTTTGATGGACAGTGACTGTAATGGGGTTGGTGAGGGGGACCTGATGAAGGGGGTAGTGTAATCACCATAGTATTGTTCATTTAATTGTAGATTAATGATATCAAAATAAACTTAAAAAAAAAGACTGATGCATTGAATCACTATGTTGTAAAAGTATATCTAAGATAAAATTGTATGTCAACTTTAAAATAAAAATTTTTTTAAGTCAAAAAAAAAAAGAACTCATGCACCTCAACAAAGAAAAAGCAAATAATCTAATTAAGAAATGGGCAGAGGACATGAATAGACACTTCTCCAAAGAAGAAAATCAGATGGCCAACAGGCACATGAAAAGATGCTCCACGTCGCTAATTATCAGAGAAATGCCAATTAAAACCACAATGAGATATCACCTCACCCCAGTAAGGATGGTCAACATCCAAAACCCAAACAACAACAAATGTTGGCAAAGATGTGGAGAAAAGGGAACCCTCCTACATTGCAGTGGGGATGCAAATTAGTTCAACCATTGTGGAAAGCAGTATGGAGGTTCCTCAAAAAACTCAAAATAGAAATACCATTTGACCCAGGAATTCCACTCCTAGGAATTTATGGTAAGAATGCAGCAGCCCAGTTTGAAAAAGACTTATGCACCCCTGTGTTTATTGCAGCACTATTTACAATAGCCAAGAAATGGAAGCAACCTAAGTGTCCATCAGTAGATGAATGGATAAAGAAGAGTGGTACATATACACAATGGAATATTATTCAGCCATAAGAAGAAAACAAATCCTACCATTTGCAACAACATGGATGGAGCTAGAGGGTATTATGCTTAGTGAAATAAGCCAAGCCTAAAAAGACAAGTACCAAATGATTTCACTCATATGTGGAGCATAAGAGCAAAGAAAACAACTGAAGGAACAAAACAGCCGCAGACTCACAGAACCCAAGAACGGACTAATAGTTACCAAAGGGAAAGGGACTGGGGATGATGGGTGGGAAGGGAGGGACAAGGGGGAAAAAGGGGCATTACGATTAGCAGATGTAATGTTGGGGGGGCACGGGGAGGGCTATAGAACTCAGAGAATACAAGTAGTGATTCTATAGCATCTCACTACGCTTATGGACAGTGACTGTAATAGGGTTGGTGGGGGGGACCTGATGAAGTGGGTAGTTTTATAACCATAATATTGCACATGTAATTGTAGATTAATGATACCAAAATATACTAAAAAAAAAGGCAGTAAAGAAACATAAATTCTTACCATTTCTACATTTCAAAAAAATGCTACAATCTACAACTTCCCAGTTATATTAGGAAAGAAACCGGTAAGGTAATTTTCCTTGCCGGATGGAATTAAGAATTCATCAGACTTCTGGAACAATGTGTTAGTCAATAAAAATGGACTTCTCCTTTTCTATTCTGTCATTTTATGCATACTTTCATCATCTTAATTGAGAAATGATTTAAGTAATCTCCAACTGATTCAGACAAATGTCCACTTAATAGACTTGGTTATATGTTTGGTAACGTATATTGATCTAATTAACTAAAAATTATATACTTGACCCAGAATTAATTTATAATTACTTTTATATCTTTTACAGAGTCTCACCCAGAGTAGTTGTCTGATAAATTATACTTGAATGACAATAAGTTAAAAGCCTGAATTATCTCTTGGTTTTCTGGTAATCTCATGGTCAAATTCCAAATAGCAATATTTTAAAATTAAAGATGTTATTAATACAATAATGAATACCATTTCTTGAGTGCTATGTACTAAGCATTGTTATGAATTCTTTATTCACACCATTTCACTGAATGCAATCAGGCAGTCAGATAGTTATTCTTTTATCCCAATTTTTACAGATTTGGATCCTGAGGTTTAGAGAGATTAAGCAACATGACTAAGGTTACACAAAAGGACAAAAATTTGACTCTGAGAGTGTCCTGAGTTTTATGGATTTAAGGCCATGTTTAAAATAAAATGGCTGTCTCCTTCTCTAACCTATGCTAGACAAGTTCATGTGACAGAGAACTCTATATATTCATAGACTTAAAAACATATAGTTCTAGCTACCTGACATGTAGATGGTAATTTTGATAAACATCAAGGAACGCAAACCAGTTCTATTCTTGATTGAGTGAGATCATTCCTGTGAGTTACGCTACAGAAGTGGCAAGCTGGTTATTTTTGTTGTTTAATTTTATTTCTTAAAGTACTGTATCTTCTGTGATGCTTAAATAAGAATTTACTTGAGACTCAAAATTTCTAAGACATAATAAAAGAGAAAAGTTTAACCTGGGGGATTCTAATGGCACAAGTTACCAAAGTCTTCCATCAGTCATAATAAAAACTTAATATGATTCCAGCATCCCATGGACTTTTGTGCAGAATACCACTTTAGTGAGACTACTAGGTAATTTATCTGCAAGGTGAACACCTGAAAGGATTAATCTATTTAATAAAATATTTATTATTCCCTAGCTGGTCACAAAAATATAGCCACCAATTATATTAATGATATTTAGATATGATATTTGCCAGTTTCAAAAGATTCTGAGGGCCTTTCTGGAACACTGTAATATGCTACTAGCACATAGTAAGAAGGTATAAAATATGTTTGCTCTCCTTTTTGATATAGTAGAAAAACACATGAGTAGAAGAAATTGTTTAAGGTGGTAAATCGGACCCAGATCTTAAATTGTTCTTCCTCCAAAACAAAATGTCACAGAAAATAATTTGGAGATAAAAGTGGGATCAAAATTTTCAGTGACATGTGTCATGCAGGAGCCTTCCTTAAAAGTACAAACAAGTACAGACAAAAAAACATCACATACGTCAGTGACAGAACCAACTGAGAAATGAAAGGAAAGCCACAATAAACAGGACTATGTGTTGCACTGAAATTCATCTACATATAAAATTTAGATTAAAAAACTGAAAAATGGAGTCCCAGAATGTAAATGTCATGAATTCAGTAATAACATAACAAAGGTTTTTTGTTTGTTTGTTTGTTTTCAGAAGAAGGGAAGGGAGAAATAAGGATAGAGCAAGGATATTCCTTCAATTTCTTTAGGATGGCATCAGTAGGTAAAGGTGAAGGCAGATACATCAAGAGACAGAAATTGAAGTAATAGTACATAAAGCCATAAAGAGAATAAAAAGAACTAAAAATGAGGATACAACAAATAAAATTTGGAAGACAAAAAGGAAAAGAAAAATGTGTGCTCATTTCTTTGCCTTTCAGAGGGGTGTATAAATACATACAGATTGTTTGTGTGGTATTTTTTTTCTTTAAACCCCACTTAAAAAAAAACCCTACTGTTGTTATTCATTTGAAAAGGTCAACAAATAAAAGTGTATCACATTGCTTATGTATGAGTTTATCACTCCTAAAAATAATATTATTAATAATATTAACTTTCAGACTTTGAGGAAAGATGATATAAAACTGTCTCTGCAGTGACTGCAATGGGATACATGGCGGGGACTTGATAAAAGGAGGAGTCTAGTAACCATAATGTTGCTCATGTAATTGTATATTAATAATAGCAAAAAAAAAAGTCTCTGAACAATTTTCTTGTAAGTTGACACAACTGTACAGAAAGGAGAAAAATAATTTTGAGAAAAAAATGTCTTTCAATGTCCTAAAAATAGGGAATGATGATATTCACATACCTCAAACTTAAAAACAGGGAACATGTAAATGAAAAGGATGTAATGATGGGGAAGGTGGTAGGAATTCAGGGAAACCTTACTGATGTCCCTGGAGGCTGTAGACTGTAGTCAGAGGGAGCCGCAGGAGGGGCAAAACTAGCACAGTCAGGGGCCATTTTCCCACAGCAAATCAATGGTGTTCTAAACTTATAATAGCAAGAATGAAAAAAAAAGTGCAGCCATTTCTCTATTTATGTTATAACTTATTAGTAGCACAGGATTACCCTGAGTTTGGGGCAACCTCTGTGATAAATGGTGCTAAGATAGTTCTAGGAAATAAAGACAACCTACCCAATTTCCTTAATTCTTAGAAGCACTATAGAAACAATTTATTTTGTATTGTATGTGAAAGGAGGTAGAGATGCAACATTAATTGTAAATGTATCAGTTATTTTAGTCATTATAGTAGCTAATTATATTATAGTTACATTCATTTCAAATATTACTTCGCCTACATATGACAAAATGCTACTAATTTTTAAAATATAAAATAGTCAGAAAGTAGCCATTTTCAAGATCAGTGAAAATCATGAAGTAAATCATGACAAAACGAGGCTCCTTCCTGCTCTGCCAAACACAGCATGCGTTTTTTATCCTCTTGACCTAAAACCAAGTCCACTGCCAGTTGCCCTATCCATAGTCTTTGAAAATAGAAGGAAATGATTAAGAATGAAGGGGAAGACATGTCTTGTACAATTAAGAAATAAAAGTTCTTTCTCAGAAAACCCCAAAAATCTGTTTATTTCCTTTGGCTACAATTAAAAGGAATCCTGAGAAATGGAATTTCTTTTGTATTGGGGGGAGGGTGGTGGCAGGGAGAAGGGACATATTGCCACCTTGAACAAAATCAACATTGTTAGTAAGGAGGAGTGGGAGTAATAGACATTTGGCCTAAAGTTGGAAATATCTTCTTCAGGCCATCTCTTTTGCTGTCCAATATCATTTCCATACTCCCTCTCATCCACTATGAACACCCCCAGCCCTTCCTGAGGTAGTCTTATCCAGTCACTCTCTCTTGCCAAAGGTCCAGGATTTCTGAAATTCTCTCCATTAAGTTTCGGAGTAGCTCCTAAATGAAAGTCTGTAAACATACAAATTTAAATCTTAAAGCTTATCTGATACCAATATATCAATATAAGATGGTTTAGAAGAAACAGTAAACTACCACTTAAAAAATGTTTAGACAAGGGAGGAATGGGAAATAAATAGCATTAGCTAATTTCTAGGACACACCAAATGCTGAGGGAGAAGATGAGGGAGAACTTCCTGCTCTGGGAGTGGGAGAGGTTCCTTGGGAACCAGTCCAAGAGCTTTTGGTTCTGCTGTGGGGCAACACACCTCTGCCATCTTCAATGGATCTATGGATACACTAGCATCATGGAACATGCCCATCATTACAACCCATTCCCGCCTTGTGTTGGTTGGGTGTTTCAGGGAATCTCTCAAGGACTGAAGAGTCTGCAGCTATTGCAGGCAACTCAGAAATTTCTTCGGCAAAACAGTAGGCTTCCCACTGTGCAGTGGTTAGAAACACAGACTTTTGAAGCTAGAACTACCATATATCAAATCATGGTTCTGCCTCTTACTAGCTCTGTGATCTCAGTTTTCTTTTCTCTAAAATGAGAGTAACTCTAACTACCACCACAAGGAATGAAAAACAATATATGACAGTCAGAACAATGCCCGAATTATAGTGAGTGCTATATAAACTTTATTATTCTTATTCTAGTTATTTTATAACTACTATCACCATTATGAATATTATGGGTGAACAATCACAGATGATGATCACTTAAGCATAGTCTTTAAGACAGAAGCCTTTTACATGTTGGATTTTTTTCCTGTTCATGTCTTTATTCTTTCACACGATGGCCATGAACTTACACAAATTTGAAAAAACAGGCTTAGCTGAGTGAGGAATATCTTATGGTAGGCTCACAGCAATTGAATGACCAAGAATGCTTAGAAAAGTGTGCTCAAAGTTAAGAAAGACGTGGTACCACAATCTGATCTCCTACTCAGATCTCCATTTCACAAATACTGATCACAAAGTTTGACGCTTTTGTTTTTATAAACCTTGCAATGATATGAATTATGAATTTTTTTCTATCAATTTAAATGGAAAACAAGATGAGAGAGCATTTCCTTTAACAGGGAGCATTTTCTGCTTTGAAAATTGGGTGGTTCTATTCTTATGTTATCCTTCTCTTCAAGAACATTGTTCAACATATCCATTAATAAATAGGATTTTACTGTGTTTTTCCCACAGCTTACTCCAACACTACAGTCTCTGTATAGACATGATGTATCCTTCATAAAAGACGTGAACATTGCATTTTACCACCACATAATAACAGTTACTAACTTTCCAGCATGCAATTTCAGAGATACAGCAATTCAGGAAAATAATCCAATCTAGAAACAAAAAATGAACAATGGAAGTACAGGGCAAGATCACTTGAGGAGCCAGGATAATATGTGGATCATGTATGTGTGTGTTGACATTACCCAGGACTATAGATCCCTAGAAAATTACTGGATCCCAGATAGTAAAGAGAGAGTGCTGGAGTTTATAACTTTTAAATAACATCACATAGCAAAAAGATGACCCATTCAGTCAGTAAAGGAAATCTGTACTTCAATGATTCTTTTTTGAGTAGAAATACTTTTTTGCATAGTAAAATACTTCTTCCCAAGACCTGGATTCATTTGGCCCTCACTACTGAGTACAAATTTCTTCCCTCCCTCCTTTCTTTCCTTTACTCATCTTCCTCCTTCTTTCCTTCCTTTCCTCTCTTTATCCCTCCTACTCCTTCCTCCAATTCCTTGCTTTTTTTTCTTTTGTACAATATTCTTAGGGTGTTTCAATATAAGGATTTAAAGTAAGTGAATCCCTATGAAGTCCACCTGAACTAGCCTTAAATTAAGACCCTAATTATTATCCCTAGTTATATCAATTTCCCAGGTGTCTTAGTCAAATCAGTGGTCAAATTCCCCATAATTTATATTACCCAGATCCAATATACTTACATTTAACTATATTCTGCTCATTTTATATATTTGTTTGGTTCTTTTACAAATCCTTCTTGAAAAGAGTTTAAAAGGAAATTAAAATACAGCAAAAAGAACATTGAACACATATAGGAAAAGGTGGGTGTACAAAGCAATAAAAGAATATATCATAGAACTGGAAATCTTACTTTCCAGTAAATTTATTGTATTAATGTGTATAACAAATATTTATAGACTACCTACACAGAAAAGACCCTTCTATTAGAAAGATGTTTGAGAAGAGACATGAATGATATGAGGGAAGAAGTCATCTTCTAGAACACAGCATTCCAAGCAGAAGGAGCAGCATGTGCAAAGGGCCTGAGATGGGGCCACATTTTGTGTGTTTCCATGAACAGCATGAAGACCAGGGTAATTGGGCCACAGTAAGGGTGTCATCAGATACAGAAATAATTCACCTGATAGGCTATGGTGAAGATGTTCAATTTCATTGCAAAAGCAATAGGAAGGCAAAAAGTTTTGAAACATGGGGGAGAGAATATTTTATTTAAGTTTTTCAAAGTTCATTCTGGATCTGTGTGAATAAGAGCAGTATTAGAAAAGCAAATTTGAAATTCATAGCAGCCAACTTAAAACAGGAAACTCAGACCAGTTTTGCATTTAATATTGACCAAAGGATAAAAATAGGGCAAAAGCTGATGAGAAAAGTAATGTTTCTTGAGACTAGAAGAAAATAGGCATCCTCTGTAAGTCTTTATTATATGGGGAACTGTACCTTAAAACACAGCTATACCATTTATCTAAACATCATGGTGGGCCCATTTTGTCCAGGCCTCAAGCTAGTTAGAAGACACATATTACATATTTAAACTCTTTTTATCCCCCTCAATCATTTTTCTCACTTTACCAAATAATCAGATATGTGACTTTTTATTGATGATTTAATAGAAGATACAGATTTTAGATCATACACAACATAGCTCTAAATATCATAAGCACACATTTGACTAGTCCCGTTCCAAATCTTCCCAGATATACCACCACTAAGGATGTTCTTCTATACTGTTCCTTAAAAAAAATTCTAACACCTTTGGCTTCTATTGATCCAACTCCCACATCAGTTGCTATATACTTTACATTTCTAACAGATTTTACTATGCAGAATTCTTCTACAATTGAACCTGGTTATAGTATCTAAAATTGAACAGACACTAATGGGCCCATAGTCAACAAAGGACCTTTCAAATACTGAGATGCACTCTCTTTAGAAGATAGTCTAGTGATTTAAAGCATGCATTACAGCTTCAGATTTCATGAGTTAAAATGAAAGCTTTCCTTCTTATATTCTATGTGATTTAAATAAGTTACTTTCCTCTCTCTGTATGTTAATTTCTCCACCTTTAAAATGCACATTGAGATAATGGACGTAATCTTATAAGTGTTATGAAATATAATTATGATAATACATGCAAAATACTTGGCATAGCAACTGGCATATAATAATGTGATGAATAAATATTAGCTATATTTGTTACTATTTTAAAAAATAATTTTAGTTTCTTTTAAATAACTATTATTTGTTTATATGCCTAAAATTGAGAAGTTTCCCCTAAAAGAATGTCAGAGTTAAAGTTCCTCCTATAATAAGAACATTTCCTTTTTGGATATTTTGTTAGATTAGTTTGCATATTTACCTTAAGGACCAATGAAAGACTTGATGCTATTCTAATAATTACCTCAGTTCCTACGTCTCTGTTCCACACAAGAAGGCTATCTGAAGTAAAAATATGACAAGGAATATAGTATATAGTAACTAGTTCCACACTATAAGCATTCTTGGGCAAAGAATTTCCAAGAAGTAGACTTGGAGTCATAAAATTAAGTTCAAATTCCAGCTCTGTCACCTACTGTGCAAGTCTAGTCATGTTACTAACCTTTAAGAGGCTTTGATTTCATCACTTAAAGATGTGGTTACCAAGAATAAATCTCTTCCAAAAAATAGTTTGTAAATATTTTCTAACTTATACTGAATTACCGCTTTTCACTCTCTACAAATAGCTGTCTAGATTCTTGAAAAGCAGTTTGAGTTTGTTGTTAAAATGATTTTCCCTCACAGGTTGAAAATAGTTTCTAAAATAAGGGTTTTTGATTTAGAATTTCTTTAGGGCAAAATGATGACATAAACTGAAACATTGTGGATTGGATTCACTTTTGGAAGGAAGAACTTCTTTGGAATAATATTTACCCAAAGAGCTTTCAGAAGGTTTCTCCTGAGAAGTATTTTAATCCTGAGATGACTTTGTTATCTTCTTTGAAGTAGACTCTTTACTTCAAAGCATATACTGAATAAAAGCTTTCTTATATTCTGTTTTCCCACGCTATATTGCAGTGGAATCACTTTAAATGTAAAGCCATCATTACATTTGTGCAAGTCAGTCAGCAAACACAAAAACACATGACAAACACACACATAATGCTCAATAAATATCTATTTAGCTTGTGCATCTGCAGAAAAACTGACCTACCCTGGGCTAAGCTAGGAAGGCATTTCAAGAGTCTCATTCTCTGTGAACCAACATTTTCAGACAGGCCTATTCTCATAGCAATGGCAGAAGTGCAAGAAACAGAACACAGACCAGCAAGCTCTCTTCAGGACTGGGCTAGAAACTGACACACCATCACTTGTACTTTATCCTATTGTTCAAAGTGAGTCACTGGCACCAACCCAACAGTCAAGGGTCATGGCAATGTACTTTGTATCTTTTAGTAGGAGAGATTACAAAGCCACAAAGCCAAGAGAGTTCATAAAGGAAAGGTAAAGGATTGTAGTAATGAATGCAACCGATCTCTCAAAGTACTCAAACAGGATTTCAACATAAGGGATGTTTTCTCTACAATCTACAATGTTCCCCTCAGCACTTTTCAGCTTCCTCCGCAGGACCCTTCCCTGGGGTGGCATGAAATGGAGAGGGATATTTGGTTAAAAAGGCACAATCCTAAATTTAATTTTCACTGTGATTTAGTAATTTATTGAATAAATTCTCATCCTTCTATCACTGTAAACAACTTTCAATACAAAAATAACAGTAGTTTCAATTAGAAAGAAAAAAAACACAAAGAAAAGACATGTGAGGGCAGAGAGAGAGAAGCTTGCCTTTTAAGTCTATTCTTCATTTCTTTCTCTCGACCTAAATGGGATATTTCCAGATTTTGCTAACATACCATATGCTCTCAATTCCTTAATATTAAAAGCTGTCTCATCTTGCTTTATTTAAGGTGATATTTATAGTTCCTTCTGTTCTATATGTGAGTAAAGCATTTATCCATAATCATTAGCATTTATTAAAACACTTCTACAAGGTTTCATATAGCAAATTCTATTTGTGAGTTACTGCTCCAAACTGCTTCTATGTATTAGGAATTTGCTAGGAATTGATGGGTGGGAGGATGGGGGGTCAGGGAGGCAGGTGGAGGAGGTGAGACAAAGGAGAACTCTTCACACTTCAGTAATATTCTTTTCCCATTTTATATGGTTATTCACAAAACAATAATAACATTATTTAGATTTCCAGAATGTGACCATGAACCATGTGAGGAAGAGAGGATACAGAAGGACTAGTTTACTGGGAGACCTGGGATACTGGAACAAGATACTTGAGAGTTACCAACTTAAGGGAGGGAAGCATGTCGATTACAAAAGATGGAAATTCCCATTCTGATCTGTTTGTATTTTTTAAACAAAAAAAAATGCATGTTTCACCTTACAATCTTTTTCTTCTACAGATTAATATTAAAATAAAATGACATTTCCTGAACAGAGTGATAACTCTTAGTTGGGGAATGTCAACTCAGAAGAAATCTGAGGTGTCAAGTTCTAAAAATTTGCTAAAAACATTCCATTAAATGAATAGTCATTCTAAAAATAACTGAAGATTTAACTGCAATTTATTATGCACTTAATATGTTAACTGATCCCTATTTATTAACTCAGACCTCCACAAAATGTAAAATATATATTTTAAATTTTTCAAAACTGAAATATCATCCTTAAAATTGTACAGAAACTTTTTTTTGTTTCACATATGGAAAAAAAATCCTGTAGGACTCTGGGTCTAAACCCTGCCTTCCTGGCAAGCTTCATTTCTCATCATTTGCCTTTTAGACTCTATGGCCCAGACACTCAGCTCTCAGCTCTTCGCAGTGGTGCCACTCTCACTCTCACCACAGGGCCTTTGCACAGGTGTTCCCTTATCTGTAATGATGCTTCCTTTCTATCTTGCACAGCCACCTCTACTTTATCTAGTTAACTCTTGCCAGTCTCTTAGCTCTCAGCTAAGTGACACTTCTTCAAGGAAGTCCTTCTTTAATCACTTCAAGTTTATTTGTAATTTTTTTTTCATATGCCTACATTCCTTTTGGTTTGCAATTATACATAACAAAGGTGACTATTTGGTTAATATCTAGGAAGATAATGTAAGCTTCATGAGAGCCTAGACATGTTTTTGATCATCAGTTTACTCTCAACATTTAGCACAAAGTCTAACATCTGGAAGGTACTCAGTAACACTTTGATAAATGAATGGGTGTTTTATACTCAAGTGGCATATAACTACTGAGTAACTAAGAGGTGAAAGTTTAGATCCACAAATTCACATTCACTCTCCTAGAGTCAGCATCGTGTTGCTGCTGAAATGAGCCTCTGCCAACTACAATTTTCCTCTGTAAACAGGTCTCCTGCCAATAACAAGAACTAGAGGAGAACTGGAAGCCAGGAGGAAGGAAGAAGGGACTTTCCCCTTCCTGTTAGCTTTCTGGTCACTGGGCCAGTGGCATAGCCATGCATTTTGGATATGGATTTGCTTTCCCTGCCAGCAATACCATCTGTGAAGTTATGGAATGCCTTATTCTATGCATATTCCTGACAGTGTTTCTTATTACTGAGGAACACATTTTACTGCAAAAGAGTGCAGCAGCGGTCATGCCCATAAAATCATTGGTCTTATCATTTAACCCATCATCCTGAAGGAGCTTGCCTGAGAGAGCAGTTAAGAAATAGCCTATTAGAGACTGAGTTATGGTGCTAGTTTTGAAATAAATGCTATGAAATATTAGAGTGCTATCTTACAGAATATAGATTATGTATTAAATCAGCAACCTATACATAGTGCTGTGTCCTCCATACTATAGGATTCAGGAGTGAAAGTGACTCTCTTTGCTATTACAACTAATAATCTATTCAGAGAATTTTTTCCTGACCCCAAAATCTGTGGGTGCTCTAGTTTGGGATTTTAATTATCAAGGGAGAAAAGCTTTTACATGGAGACATGACCATGGCTCTACTGATGTCAGAATTGAGATTGTCACCTGGCTGTTCTGGGCTATTTGTGTCACTGAACCCATAAGTGAAGAATGAGATAATGGGAATAATTGTTCCTGATTATTAAGGATAACATGGATTTCTGCTCTACAATGATTTTGTATGAAACATCGGGGATTTAAGATGTGTACTACTTCCATTATCAAATGATGAAAGTTAATGGAAAATCAATGGGAAAAAAGGTCACCAAAGATTCCAAACCTTCAGCTAATCACCAGGTAAAGAATAACAACAATGTAAGGTGCTGATGCCTTGAGGAGGGAAAATGGAATGGCCAGGAGAATAAGAAAGGAATAAATATCAACCACAACTTCACAGCTAGTTACAGGAAAAAGAACTGTAGTAGCTATACATATGTCATTTTCATTGCTTGTTACATATATATTTGTATATATTAACTAATCCCCTTTTTACCCCCTCTTTTCTCTTATTATTACATATACAGATTCTTGGGAGTTATTAATATTACAATTATTCTTTAGTTTCTTATATATTCAAGTGGAAATGCGACTTAATAAGAGGAGTATTTTCATTGCCCAGAAATTGAGGCAGAGACTGTCTACTCTTTTGGGAAGGAGGGTGAATGAATCTTTGTACAGAGGACAGTTGATTTTTAGATAGAGCATAAAGTTGTTCAAAGGAGTAACTGAGTTGAATAAGTAAAGGGGTGAGCTGCATCTCTTTTCAAGCTATTGTCTCTGGTCCAAATCTAGTCTGTCCTCTACTTGTGATGTTGTGCTAGGATCCAGTGGTGTGCTAGAGCCAACACATACAAGCACACAGGAGCCAAATGATAAATTTTCAGGAATTTTGAAAGCTGGTTGCTAAATAATCATTATTTTTAATTAAATTACGTAAACTTCATATTAAGTAAATTATGATAAATATAAAGAAAATGAATACTCAAAACATGTCATTTCTTAATGTTTTACTACATTTTACTGTTTTCTGCTTTGAGATCATTTACGTCAGTTGTATCTGTATCATAGCTGAATAATATCTTCATATTGTTCTATCATGTTAATTCTTAAAATAACTATGGTGGAAGTATTTACACCATAAATATATGCAAGCTCTACAAATCTGGGCTTTCTCTATTCTCCCAGAATATAGTTGTTAAACAAATATCAGCATAGCGCTAGTTGAGACTCTGTAAATTACATTTTCCTTCTGTCAGTTAACTGCCTTCACTGGTTCTGCCAATAGACGGCACCAGCAGAGGGAGGCTGACAGGCAGGAGAAGGAGTTTCTTCTTTCTTGCTGGATTGCTGTCAGTGTCGGCATGGTCCCAGTAAAAGCACTTCACCCTGGCAGCAGAAGTTGGCTTCAGTCTTCAGTCTCTTTCAACATCCCCTGTACCACACTGGATTCCAAATAGTAACCATTTAAAATCTTAGAAGTGGGATGAGAAAATATGCCCAACTCCCATTCAATTTTTCACCTTTGATCCAACAAGAAGAGACTCAGCCTACTTTTGACAGTTATCTAAACTGTATTCTGCTTAATCATAAATTATACATTATTCATTATAATATACTTGACATATGATAGTGATGGAAGTTACATGCTAAATATATTTCAAGCCATAAACTTCCCAACTTGGTTCTCCCATGTACCCCTCCCTTCTCTTCCTGAGACTTCTCAAAATAGAGAATTCTTCTATCTGGAGCTAATCACAAATAATGTTATCACTTGATCTGCCTATCATTGTCCTCAGATTTCAAATAGGACCCATGGACACCTCTCCTTCATTTACTTGAAACAATATTTAAAAAATAAATATAACAATTTATCAACATCGATGGACTTATGTAAAAAATGAATAACCATTTTTCCATTAGTGAATATTTGAAATTACTTATAATTGGATCAATCACCCACACAGTGACAAAATCACATCTTTCTTATTGGGAAGTATACTACTGAAAGTTCAACCAGATGGTCTTGTTTTTTTTTAAACTAGGATTCACATCTACTTAGGAAAGACTTTTATGAACTTTTATATGATGACTTCATTTATTTGTTAAGCAACAATACAAAGTTAACAATGAAGCTTTATTTTTGCCAACGTAATGCTTTACTCATATAATACTGATTTAGAATTTATTCTGCTGGAATGTCTTCTGGTGTCAGTGTGTTTGTGTGTACACAGCCAATGATGTAAGTAGAATTTTCTTACTGTGTTTTCACACTGCTAACATTTGTTACATTTATTGATTAGCTATTCAGTTAGAAGCATGAGTAACAGTTGCTAAACTTCTATATTTTAAATATCATATTTAAATATTACTAAAATTCTCATGTTTTTAAAAGACTACTGTTATAAATAATACATATTCTTTACGAATATAAAGAAACGCCAGCTTTCCGCAATATCCTGGACTTGTAAACACACAATGTAATTCACTCTTGTTTACCTCAGACCTGATATTTTAGTATTTATTTCCAACTTCTCAAGCACAGAGCTTTATTAACGTGGTACAAGACTCACTAATATTAGGATAATTTAACATCCTTCCTCTGCCTTCAAAAGGAACTCAAAGAAAATCACTCTATATACATAAAACATTAATGTAATAAGACACTGAGATTTTTAACTCTCAAAGAAAAAATGTCTTGTTACCTGCAGTTCACAAAGGTCAGGACAGAGTTGGTTAGGTGCCTATAAATCATTTAAGAGGAGACTACAAAATCAGGAAGTTTTAATAATGTCTTCTCATGTAGCATATTATGAATCATGGAGAGTGGCTAGGAAATATAATTTAACTAAGCTAATTAAGTAATGTAGTGACAGGGTCTATTTATAATTAGTTGAGATATCCAGAGATTTCCCAACCATATCAAGTTAACTTGGTCATATTTAATATTCATCAGTACAATGATTTATTTCTAGTTTTTTTTCTTAAAGATATAAGGAAAAACTTGGGAGACTGTAAAGTTATAGGTCTTGTGGGTTTTTCCTTAACATTTTTAAAGTGAAAAACTATCCTAGAATTCACAAAGTAGCTTAGTTTATTATTAGTGGTATTTTAATCATTGTCATTTTTTGTGTGTGTATTGCATGGATTTCAAAGGGAAGTTAGAGTTTTTTAAGATAAATTACATCATTTAAGGAAAATTATATATTCTATACTATGTAAATTAGCATTCAGTAAAATGCACCCCTTTTGGTGTACAGTTCTGCAAGTGTCAACAAATGTGTGGTTGGGTAACACCACATTCAAGATGTTATGCTTCATTATCCCCTAAAACCTCCCCCACGTTTCTGTGTAGACACTCTTCCCCCACCTCCACCTTGAGGCAATGTTTAATTAGTAATCTGTTTCCAGAAATTTTCTTATTTCAGAATGTCACATAAATGGAATAATATATAATGCAAGCATTTGAGACTGGCTTCTTTTAGTTAATGTATTTAAGGCTGACCCATGTCACTTCATGTATCAATAGTTCATTTCCTTACATTGATAAACAATGGTTTACTGTGTGGATGTGCCATAGTTTGTTTATTCATTCAGCAGATGAAAGAAATTTGGATTCTTTGTAGTTTTTGGCAAATATGCACAAAGTATCTCTAAATGTGTTTAGAATTTTTTGTGTGAACTTAAGTATTCATTTCAATTGGGATAATATTTAGGACTACAATTGCTGGTTGTATTATAATTTTAAATGTAACTGTACAAGAAAGTGCCAAACCGTTTTCCAAGTAGCTATGGAATATTATGCAATCATTGAAATATTGATATATAGCTACTGACATAAAGAGATGGTCACAGAATTTTTTAATGGAAATTTTAAGATAATTGTAGATCTGTATGCCATTGTAAAAGATATTATTCAAGATCCCATGTACCCTTTACCTAATTTCTACCAATGACAACATCCTGTAAAACTGTAGTCCTAGATAGCATTCAGAATAATGACACAGATATAGTCAAGATATAGAACAGTTCCATTAGCTCTTTTATAGCCACACAAACCTCCTCCCTCCACACCCAAACCTTGGCAACCACTTATCTGTTCTCCATTTCTATAATTTTGTTCTTGCAAGAGCACTGTATAAGTGGAATCATATAGTTGGTAACCTTTGGGATTGTTTCTTTTTTACTCAGCATAATTCTTTTAGGATTCACCCAGTTAGTGTGTGCATTAATAGTAAATTTCTAAGTAAAATATGAAATTATAAAATGCTATGCTTTAAGTTAATCCCATGTTCTATAAATTACATATTTTCCACCTAAAAATACACATTTTAGAGCAAAGTAACAATGGTACATAGAAGTAAGGACACCAAATAGGACTGTTTGCATTTTTATTATACTCTCATATTTATAATTATGTGCATGGAAAAATATATAAATATAAAATGAAGAAGGCAAGGGGAATTTCAAGTGAGATGTTCAAGTTCCACATGGTTACTGAATGGTTAACACAGGGGGCTTCATGGTTTTCATTTTCAGATAAAAAGAAAATATATTACTTCTTTAGGTCACTAAATTCTAAAAGGAACATGTCAGAAGAATCCTTACATAGGGGAAACTAAGCTATCAATGCACAATGTGTTCAACAGAGATTTAGCAAAGGATGCAAAATATTCCTAACTGACACATTCTTTTTCAACCCTTTATGAAATCCAAGAAACTAACACTAAACTATAAATTGGTGCCGTCTTAGCTAGACTCTTAGATTTATCTTCTACCAACTACTACTGCTTGTCTTTTGGGTGTATTCCTACTCTGACCCTTTATTCAGGAAAGGACGAGAGAAAAGTGAATAGTCTAGTCCAAATTCAAAAAACTGGCCAACAGATCAGATCAAAGGATCTCTGTAAAGCAGACTGATTGACAGCAACAAATTAGAATGCCACTTCTGACATCTCCTCCTAATTTTACTTGATAATTGAAATGAATTAAAATATGTTGAACACCATTTTTCCATTTCTAAAATACAATATTTAAAACAATATTGTGAAAAAAATATTGTGATTCTATCATTTTCTACCCATACATGTTTTCCCTTAAGAAAAATAAAAAGATAGGGATTTCTTGCTCATAGTAATCTTATTATTTTTCTGGGAAATTATAAAAATAATTTGATTTTCTGACCAGATGTTCTTCTTCCTTTTTTCTTTTTTTGGTAATAAATCTATTTACACTTAATAGCAGACATCATGACTGTGCTAGCTGCATTGTCAACAGCAAGAAAGCTCCCAGATGTCCCTCATGGCTTCTGAGTGTTGAGGTCTCACTCTTAGCAACTGTCTAAAGAATGAAGCAATGCCAGGCTGGATTTATACTGTCTAAATATCTGAAGTAGCTGCCATTATAACAGAAAGCTGCCTACTTATTAAGTTTTGAGATTAGCATTCTTAATAGAGGATTATGCAGCAATGCTAGAAAAAGCAGTTATATTTCAAAATGTCATCAAAGAGAGTTAAAAACATTTTCAGCAAATAATTGCTAAGTAGATTTTGAGCTAGGCAGGCTCAGCTGCACTGTATAATTACCTAACTTTATTAGTCAACAAACATTTAAATGCAAAAGAATGTGTTAGCTACTAAAACAAAAGGGTGGAAAGTTAATGAATGCATCACACAGACAATTATAAAATTGATTTTTACAAATGCCACACATAGATAAATCTAAAGTCATTGTTACCGACCATGTGTTAACACTGGATTATATGTCCTGCCTCATTCCTCAGTCCTAAACTCTGTGTTTAGGAGGTTGTTGCTTAGGCAGAAATCAAAAAGTACAAACTATGCCCAATACAGAAAAAACATTTCTCATATTTAAAATCACATATCTGCCAGATGAAAGGTAAACTGTCACTAATCAAAAACTGAAGGCCATCTTTGAGTTGCTCACTGTACCAGGTTCAACCTCCATGTCAACTCCCTCTCTACATTCCAAGTTAAGCAAAATAAAAAGGAAAAGGGAGAGAAAAAGTGTAGAGGGTTGAACAGCATCCCCCCATAATACATATCCATTTGGTACCGGAGAATGTGACTTTACCTGGAAATACGCTCTTTGTATATGTAATCAGGTAAAATAAGATCAGATCACACTGGGTTAGGATGGGTCCTAAATCCAATGACTGGTGTCCTTTTAGAAGAGACGACACAGAAAATAACACATAAGGAAGGCCATGTGATGATGGAAACAGATATTGGAGCAATACAGCTACAAGATAAGGAATACCAAGGACTAGAAGCCAGGAGAGAGGCATGAAACAGAATTTCCCTCAGTGCTTACAGAAGGAACCAATCTTGCCCATACCTTGATGTTGAACTTTTGGGCTTCTAACCTGTAATAGAATAAATGTCTGTTGTTTCAAACAACCTAGTTGCGATAATTGTTATGCAACCCTAGGAAATAAAACAGAAGATAAAAGACTTAATCTGAGAGCATAATAGAGTTAGTCAGATAGAGTCACAAATTTCTTTGTTCACCCAACTCCCATCTCCTGACACCACTTAGCTTCTACTTCTTAAGGACTTATTCCTTTAATTGTCCAAGGTCTTCCCTGAGTTTCAACAGTGGTTATGTAGAGCTTCTAAATGCATACTCTCTCCTGCCCTCACTGTATCAAAACTTATATTCCTTCAGTGCAACACATACATTGTCTCTCTAAATTATATTTATATTTTATCTATACCAAAGTGAAAAAAAAACATAACTTCCAGGGGATACACACGCTACTTTTTTTTATTAAAAAGAAGTTGAATGATATTATATATGTAGTTTTGTATTCTAATTTTAAAATAACCAAGTACTTCTCAGATCACAAAGGTATTAAACTAGAAATAAATTTTAGAAAGAAATCAAAAAGGCTCACAAACACATGGAGACTTAACAATTTTCTCCTAATGAATCAATGGGTTACGACCAAATCAAAACAGAAATCAAAGAATATATGGAGACTAATGACAACAACAACACAAAGGCACAACTTCTGTGGGATACAGCAAAGGCAGTTCTAAGAGGAAAGTATATTGCAATCCAGGCCTATTTAAAGAAGGAAAAACATTCCCAAATGAATAGTCTAAAGACACAATGACTGAAATTGGAAAAAGAAGAACAAATGAGGCCCAAAGTCACCAGAAGGAGGGACATAATAAAGATCAGAGAAGAAATAAAGAAAATTGAGAAGAATAAAACAATAGAAAAAAAAATCAATAAAACCAAGAGCTGGTTCTTTGAAAAAATAAACAAAATAGATAAACCCCTAGACAGACTCATTAAGAGAAAAAGAGAATCTACACACATAAACAGAATCAGAAATGGGAAAGGAAAAATCACGACTGAGCCCACAGAAATACTAAGAATTATAAGAGAATATTATGAGAATTTATATGCTAACAAGCTGGAAAACATAGAAGAAATGGACAACTTAGAAAAGTACAACATTCCAAGACTAACCAAGCAACAAACAGAAAAATTAAACAGACCAATAGCAGCGACGAAATTGAAGCAGTAATCAAAACACTACCCAAAAACAAAACCCCCGGACCTGATGGATTCACCTCTGAGTTCTACCAGACATATAGAGAAGCAATAACATCCATTCTCCTTAAAGTTTTTGAAAAAATAGAAGAGGAGGGAATACTTCCAAACTCATTCTAGGAAGCCAGCATCACTCTAATACCAAAACCGGGCAAACGCCTCACCAAAAAAGAAAATTACAGACCAATATCCCTGATGAATGTAGATGCAAAAATACTCAATAAAATATTAGCAAACCGAATTCAAAAATACACCAATATGATATACACCATGATCAACTGGGATTCATCCCAGCGATGCAAGGATAGTACAACATTCGACAATACATCAACATCATCCACCAAATCAACAAAAAGAAGAACAAAAACCATATGATCAACTCCATAGATGCTGAAAAAGCATTTGACAAAATTCAGAATCCATTCATGATTAAAACTCTCAAAAAAATGGGTATAGAGGGCAAGTACCTCAACATCATAAAGGCCACATATGACAAACCCACAGCTAACATCATAGTTAACAGCGAGAACCTGAAAGCTTTTCATCTAAGATCGGGAACAAGACAGGGATGCCCACTCTCTCCACTGTTATTCAACATAGTACTGGAGGTCCTAGCCACGGGAATCAGACAAAACAAAGACATACAAGGCATCCAGACTGGTAAAGAAGAAGTCAAATTGTCACTATTTGCAGATGACATGATATTTTACATAAAAAACCCTAAAGACTCCACTCCAAAACTGCTAGAACTAATATCTGAATTCAGCAAAGTTGCAGGATACAAACTTAACACACAGAAATCTGTTGCTTTCCTATACACTAACGATGAACTAACAGTAAGAGAAATCAGAAAAACAATTCCATTCCCAACTGCATCAAAAAGAATAAAATACCTAGGAATAAACCTAATGAAGGAAGTGAAAGACCTGTACTCTGAAAACTACAAGACACTCCTAAGAGAAATTAAAGAGGACACTAACAAATGGAAATGCATCCCATGCTCGTGACTACAAAGGATAAATGTTGTCAAAATGGCTATACAATCTACAGATTCAATGTAATCCCTATCAAACTATCAACAGCTTTCTTTAATGAACTGGAACAAATAATTCTACAGATTCAATGTAATCCCTATCAAACTACCAACAGCTTTCTTCAATGAACTGGAACAAATAATTCTAAAATTCATATGGAACCACAAAGGACCCCGAATAGCCAAAGCAATCCTGAGAAGGAGGAATAAAACAGGGGGAATGATGCTCCCTGACTTCAAGCTCTACTACAAAGCCACAGTAATCAAGACAATTTTGTATTGGCACAAAAAAAGACCCACAGACCAGTGGAACAGAATAGAAAATCCAAACATTAACCCAAACATATACAGTCAATTAATATTTGATAAAGGAGCCTTGGATATACAATGGGGAGATGACAGCCCCTTCAGCAGCTGGTGTTGAAAAAACTGGACAGCTACATGTAAGAGAATGAAACTGGACTACTGTCTAGCCCCATACACAAAGGTAATCTCAAGGTGGATCAAAGAGCTGAATGTAAGTCATGAAACCATAAAACTCTTAGAAAAAATCGTAGGCAAAAAACTCGTGGACATAAACATGAACATGAATGACTTCTTCATGAACATATCTCCCCGGGCAAGGGAAACAAAAGCAAAAATGAACAAGTGGGACTATATCAAGCTGAAAAGCTTCTGTACAGCAAAGGACATCATTATTAGAACAAAAAGACATCCTACAGTATGGGAGAATATATTCATAAATGATGTATCCGATAAGGGGTTGACATCCAAAATATATAAAGAACTCATGCACCTTAACAAACAGAAAGCAAATAACCCAATTAAGAAATGGGCAGAGGACATGAATAGACACTTCTCTAAAGAAGAAATTCAGAGGAACTTCCGGGAAGATGGCGGTGTGAGCAGGGCGGCAGAAATCACCTCCCAACACTATATTTATCTACGAAAACACAGCAGATACATCTATTCCTAAAAGAGAGACGAGAATACACAGGAAAGTGCACAGCATGCAGCTACACCCGAGAGCACTCGGCATCCCAAGAGGCGGGTAAGATACGGAGCCGCGACCCAGCGGGACCCGAGCACTCCCCCAACCCAGCGCACCAGCAGGAGGAGAGGATTCAGAGCCGGGAGGGAGTGGAAGTACACCCGGCGAAGTAACCAGCCCCGGTGATCTGCGTGGGGCGCGCTGACCCACATTGCGCAGTGCAGCGGAGATTGGAGAGACAGAGGGGCAGAATCTGAGCGGGGAATGCGCCAGGGTGCTTGCAGCCGGCTCCCAGTAAGGAAAAAAAAAAGTGAGCGCTTTCTTCAGCGGTCTTAAAGAGACAGGAGCCCAGTGGAGGAGTCGGATCACCCCAGCACACTCAGCCCAGCAGGCTGGGAGTCCTGGGGAGTTTTAGACGCCTTAGCTGGTGACTGAGGAAGCGTGGCCATACTTACACTTCTCACTGAGATCAACAGACTCCTATTCGTTCCCACCCCTGCCAGAGCGATAAAGGGCCCTGCGGAGTGGCGCAGTCACAGCTGTGGAATAGTGGGGCAATAGCGCCACCTACAGCATTCCCACAGAATCTACGTCCGGTGGGCATTTTTTTTTCTTTTCTTTTGTGTTTGTTTTGTTTTTGTTTTTTCTTTTCTTTCTTTTTTTCTTTTTTCTTTCTTTCTTTCTTTCTTTCTTTTTTTTCCTCTTTTTTTTTCTTCTTTTTAAAGACTTAAAGAGCCCAGCTGACATACGTGGCAACTATCAGTGACCAATTCTATAGCCATGAAATGACAGAGGAATATCATTCAGACCAAAATCAACCAGAAAACCCCAGAGGGCAAATCTGAAGGGATGGAAATGCACAGTCTTCATGAAAAAGAATTCAGAATAAAAGTCATAACCATGCTGATGGACCTACAGAGAAATGTGCAAGAGCTGAGGGAGGAAGTGAAGGAACGGAGGAAAGACAATGCAGAAATCAGAAAAGCGATCGACGGGCTTAACAGCAGAATGGATGAGATGCGAGAGACTGTTAATGGAATAGAAAACAGAGAACAGGAGTACAGAGCAGCTGAGGCAGAGAGAGATAAAAGGATTTCTAGGAATGAAAGAATATTAAGAGAACTGTGTGACCAATTCAAACGGAACAATATTTGCATTATAGGAGTACCAGAGGAAGAAGAGAGAGAAAAAAGGATAGAAAATGTCTCTGAAGGAATAATTGCTGAAAATTTTCCCTTGCTGGGGAAGGAAGTAGTCTCGCAGTTCACCAAAGCTCATAGATCTCCCAACACAAGGGACCCAAGGAAGACAACACCAAGACCCATAATAATTAAGATCGCAAAGATCAAAGATAAAGACAGGATATTAAAGGCAGCTAGAGAGAGAAAAAAGATCACTTACAAAGGAAAACCCATCAGACTATCATCAGACTTCTCAAAAAGAAACCTTACAGGCCAGAAGAGAATGGCATGATATATTTAACGTTATGAAACAGAAGGGCCTCGAACCAAGAATATTGTATCCAGCACGATTATCATTTAAATATGACGGAGGGAATAAACAATTTCCAGACAAACGAAAGTTGAGAGAGTTTGCCTCTCATAAACCACCACTACAGGATATCTTAAACGGACTGTTCTAGATAGAAGCACAGCTAAGGCTAAAAAGATGTCACCAGAGAAAATAAAATCACAGCAAAGAAAGCAGACCATCCACATACTAACTAAAGGCAAAGAATAAAACACCTATTATAGAAAGAATGGAGGAGGAGGAATAAGAAGGGAGAGAAAGAAAGAAACATCAGACTGTGTTTACAATAACTTAACAAGAAAGTTAAGTTAGATTGTTAGATAGTAAAGAAGCAACCCTTGAACCCTTGGTAACCACGAATCTAAAGCCAGCAATGGCAATAAGTACATATCTATCAATAATCACCCTAAATGTAAATGGACTGAATGCACCAATCAAAAGACACAGAGTAACAGAATAGATAAAAAAGCAAAACCCATCTATATGCTGCCTACAAGAAACTCACCTCAAATCCAAAGATATACACAGACTAAAAGTGAAGGGATGGAAAAAGATATTTCATGCAAACAACAAAGAGAAAAAAGCAGGTGTTGCAGTACTTGTATCAGACAAAATAGACTTCAAAACGAAGAAAGTAGCAAAAGATAAAGAAGGACATTACATAATGATAAAGGGGTCAGTCCAACAAGAAGATATAACCATTATAAATATATATGCACCCAACACAGGAGCGCCAGCATACGTGAGACAAATACTAACAGAATTAAAGGAGGAAATAGACAGCAATGCATTCATCTTAGGAGACTTCAACACACCACTCACTCCAGAGGACAGATCAACCAGACAGAAAATAAGTAAAGACACGGAGGCACAGAACAACACACTAGAACAGATGGACCTAACAGACATCTACAGAACTCTACACCCAAAAGCAACAGGATACACATTCTTCTCAAGTGCACATAGAACATTTTCCAGAATAGACCACATACTAGGCCACAAAAAGAACCTCAGTAATTTCAAAAATATTGAAATCCTACCAACCAACTTCTCAGATCACAAAGGTATAAAACTAGAAATAAATTTTAGAAAGAAATCAAAAAAGGCTCACAAATACATGGAGACTTAACAACATTCTCCTAATTAATCAATGGGTTAACGACCAAATCAAAACAGAAATCAAAGAATATATGGAGACTAATGACAACAACAACACAAAGCCACAACTTCTGTGGGACGCAGCAAAGGCAGTTCTAAGAGGAAAGTAT
This sequence comes from Smutsia gigantea, assembly GCA_032199065.1. NCBI lineage: Eukaryota > Metazoa > Chordata > Mammalia > Pholidota > Manidae > Smutsia > Smutsia gigantea. Next base: position 222,822 of record JAVSCE010005203.1, read on the forward strand.
ATTGCAATCCAGGCCTATTTAAGAAGGAAGAACATTCCCAAATGAATAGTCTAAAGACACAATTACTGAAATTGGAAAAAGGAGAACAAATGAGGCCCAAAGTCACCAGAAGGAGGGACATAATAAAGATCAGAGAAGAAATAAATAAAATTGAGAAGAATAAAACAATAGAAAAAAATCAATGAAACCAGAGCTGGTTCTTTGAAAAAATAAACAAAATAGATAAACCCCTAGCCAGACTCATTAAGAGAAAAAGAGAATCTACACACATAAACACAATCAGAAATGAGAAAGGAAAAATCACGATGGACCCCACAGAAATACAAAGAAACATAAGAGAATATTATGAGAATCTATATGCTAACAAGCTGGAAAACATAGAAGAAATGGACAACTTCTTAGAAAAATAAAGCCTTCCAAGATTGACCAAGCAAGAAACAGAAAAACAAAACAGACCAATCACCAGCGACGAAATCAAATTGGTAATCAAAAAACTACCCAAGAACAAAACCCCCAGGCCTGATGGATTCACCTCTGAATTCTACCAGACATATAGAGAAGAAATAACACCGATTCTCCTTAAAGCTTTCCAAAAAATAGAAGAGGAGGGAATACTTCCAAACTCATTCTATGAAGACAGCAGCACTCTAATACCAAAACCAGGCAAAGACCTCACCAAAAAAGAAAATTGCAGACCAATATCCCTGATGAACGTAGATGCAAAAATACTCAACAAAATATTAGCAAACCGAATTCAAAAATACATCAAGAGGATCATACACCATGATCAAGTGGGATTCATCCCAGCGATGCAAGGATAGTACAACATTCGAAAATCCATCAACATCATCCACCACATCAACAAAAAGAAGAACAGAAACCACATGATCATCTCCATAGATGCTGAAAAAGCATTTGACAGAATTCAGCATCCATTCCTGATTAAAACTCTCAACAAAATGGGTATAGACGGCAAGTACCTCAACATCATAAAGGCTATATATGACAAACCCACAGCTAACATCGTACTTAACGGTGAGACGTTGAAAGCTTTTCATCTAAGATCAGGAACAAGACAGGGATGCCCACTCTCTCCACTGTTATTCAACATAGTACTGGAGGTCCTAGCCACAGCAATCACACAAAACAAAGACATACAAGGCATCCAGATTGGTAAAGAAGAAGTCAAATTGTCACTATTTGCAGATGACATGATACTGTACATAAAAAACCCTAAAGACTCCACTCCAAAACTACTAGAACTAATATCTGAATTCAGCAAAGTTGCAGGATACAAAATTAACACACAGAAATCTGTTGCTTTCCTATACACTAACGATGAACTAACAGAAAGAGAAATCAGAAAAACAATTCCATTCACAATTGCATCAAAAAGAATAAAATACCTAGGAATAAACCTAACGAGGGAAGTGAAAGACCTGTACTCTGAAAACTACAAGACACTCCTAAGAGAAATTAAAGAGGACACAAACAAATGGAAATGCATCCCATGCTCTTGGCTAGGAAGAATAAATATTGTCAAAATGGCTCTACTACCTAAAGCAATCTACAGATTCAATGCAATCCCTATCAAACTACCAGCAGCTTTCTTCAATGAACTGGAACAAATAATTCTAAAATTCATATGGAACCACAAAAGACCCCGAATAGCCAAAGCAATCCTGAGAAGGAGGAATAAAACAGGGGGAATTACACTCCTGACTTCAAGCTCTACTACAAAGCCACAGTAATCAAGACAATTTGGTATTGGCACAAAAACAGACCCATAGACCAGTGGAACAGAATAGAAAATCCAAACATTAACCCAAACATATACAGTCAATTAATATTTGATAAAAGTGCCTTGGATATACAATAGGGAGATGACAGCCTCTTCAGCAGCTGGTGTTGGAAAAACTGGACAGCTACATGTAAGAGAATGAAATTGGACTACTGTCTAGCCCCATACACAAAGGTAAACTCAAGGTGGATCAAAGACCTGAATTTAAGTCATGAAACCATAAAACTCTTGGAGAAAAACATAGGCAAAAATTTCCTGGACATAAACATGAGCAACTTCTTCATGAACATATCTCCCCGGACAAGGGAAACAAAAGCAAAAATGAACAAGTGGGACTATATCAAGCTGAAAACCTTCTGTACAGGAAAGGACACCATCAGTAGAACAAAAATACATCCTACAGTATGGGAGAATATATTCATAAAAAACGTATCTGATAAAGGGTTGACATCCAAAATATATAAAGAACTCATGCACCTTAACAAACAGAAAGCAAATAATCCAATTAAAAAGTGGGCAGAGGACATGAA
>JAVSCE010005204.1:0-69688 GCA_032199065.1 Smutsia gigantea
GGAAGGCTTCCAATAGCAACATAGATCAACATGCTTCTACATTCATGTCTGTGTCACTTTGGCTCCTCTGAGAAGCAGAAAGCAAATTGGAATTGTACGTGCAAGAGATTTCTTGGAGGAATGCCTGTGAATGATAAGGGGTAGGAAGGAAATGTGAGAGGGTCCTTTAGCTACATGTGCCTCGGGCTGACACCAAAACAAAACGCAGTTCTTTCAGTAACATGGAATGGAGAACAGATGGTTGGTAGGCTACAACCAATATCCACTACATGTCACAACAATTCTATGCAGTGGTGCTAAGGAAACCACTGAATAGGACTTAAAAGCAAGGTAAAGTGGACAATCTTGCCCTTAAATCATGAACTTGTAACTTTTTCTTTCATTGAAAATTACTTCTCATGAGGAGCCAAATCACTCAGTTCAGCGATGATCCAACTGGCAAATGGAGTATCTCAAAATCTAAAGTCATGATTTTTTCTGGTTTCTATCAACAGAAAGCACTAATTGGAGTTTAGTATGGGGTTCAAAAGAATGCCTATTCTGAGGGTACTCTTTCTCATGATGCCAAAAGAGTTGCTTAACATTTTTTAAAACCATCCATTCTCATCATAATCTTAAATTCTATTGCACTTTTTAGCCTACATATATGCAAATACATCAGAAAATATTTCCATAAGCTGCCGCAATAATTTAGAATTTTATGAGAAAGTGATAACTATCTTGTGATTGAAACAAATATAGACTTGGAGTCTGAAATTTGGATTCAGGCCCTGCTCTCAAACTGTCACTTTGGCAAGCTTTGTCAACTCTTTTAGCTCAGTTTCTCCATCTTGGAAATGGGAATCAATGCTTACCTCATACATCTGTTGCAAGGACTTAATGTGTTAATCAGTATCAAAGTAATAAATTGTAAAGTGTTAACAGTCTATAAATTCTCTATAAATATAAACTAGTAGATGATAGACTCTATTATATATACAGAATTACCTTTACACTACAAAGCTTTGAGACCCTGAGCTTGTGTGTGCTTATGAAGTAAACTGAAAAATCTGAAGAGAGTAACTACCCACAATACTCTTTCTGTGGGAAAAAAAAAAAGTCTCTGGAATTTCTGAATTCACTATTCAGTCCAAACAACCAATTGATTTTTAAATTTCTCACTTTTACAGAAGCTTTGTGGATAAAACAATACAGTCTACAAAATGGCCTCTATAAAGCCTGTCTTTCAATGGGTACATAGTAAGACCCATCAATTTCTGTTACTATAGGAACTATACACAAACCACTACAATTACATAGGATGCTACTAGGACAGTGGCTCACATTAAATCCAGAAAGTTTGAAAATGACTCTGTGATGAAAGTCAGTTTGACCATTCAGTCTTTTGGGTTTTAATACTCATCTTTATTAATGCCCAAATGAGATGTTCTGGATCAGAGACAGGTTTCTCAATTACCATGCCCCCCCATCCTTAACCCCAACTTTACTCTGGGGGTAACATGATGAAAGCCATACCAAATTTCTTACTCAAGTAGCAGATATTTCACAGGCAAATGATGGAGAACAATGAATTTTCCAGTTTGTATGAATAAGCAAAATGTCATCCCCCTTTCTTCATGAAAGGAGAGGGTGGACAAAAACTTTTGCTCCTTGAGATGGAATGGAAATGAGCCTGGATTCTCACTCTTAAGCTTTTGGAATGTAAACATGTCTTTTCAAGAGTCAGATAAACCTTAGGTGTTTCCAGTTTTTAAGTTCTACAGATGTCTCCAAGGGAAACATCTGGGAAATGCCTACAGAGATAGAGCTCCAAGCTTCTTGGCACCTTGGGGCTTACCCTATAGACCTCCTGGGGGATGTAACCATTTGTCTCTCTCTCTCTCTCTGTAATCAAGCAATTAACTACACAAGTGGTTACAGATCTAATTTTCATAGTATGTGAACAGTAAATCTTCATAGGGAAAGTGAAAGCAAAATCCCCAATCTTTATAATAGTATACATGTCAGAAGGCTAGAGATTTTTACAGGGCCAAGAAATCCAAGAAAATTTTATTCTCCCACAAGTCATTTATTTAAAATATAAATTAACTTACCTACTCATTCCATTCCTAAAGGGCCTAACTTTCTGGAATATATTCTTGCACAACAGTTACATTGAAGTTACTAGCAAAAGAGGAGATGGTTTAGGAAATCTGCATCAATAATTCAATGAACTATTTGTAAAGGGTATTCCTCTTCCTACAGATGGAAATGGAGTTGATATACACACAAACAAATATAAATATATAAGCCACTTTATTTATCAGTTTCATAATTTAATTTGTTGTTATCCACTGTAAAAGAACTGCTTACATCCTGTAGTCCATTATAATTATTGGTGCCATTATGAAAACTGCCCTGTTCACTTTTATTGCCTGGAAAGATAAACTTTTATTCCAAGGATTTTTTTGTCAGAGAGTGATGGTTTAGCAAAATGGGAGTCATGTTGCTTGAATTAACCACATAGTGGCCAGGGACTTCTGAGTACCTTCAAGCCTTCTATAATAGTAATAATACACTGTCACCCTAGTTGCTGGTGAATGAATGCACTCATTTTATTTCATTCACTATGTGTCAATAAAGTACTATAATCAAAACCATAGTTACCACAGTATTGGAGCTCTTTGCAGACAGCAGATGGCACTGCAAGAAACTCTAAAGTGGCATGCCCAAAGGCATCTTCGGGACAGATCCTTCCCCCACAGAGTATTCTTCCCCCAAGCTCCTTGGAAAATATAAGGAGTGTGACCTCGTGAGGAGAGTGTGAGGAGAGTAACTACCCACTATACTCTTTCTGTGGGGAAAAAAACAAAAAAAATGCTCTGGAATTTCTGAATTCACTATTCAGTCCAAACAACCAATTGATTTTTAAATTTCTCACTTTAACAGAAGCTTTGTGGATAAAGCAATAAAGGCTACACAATAGCCTCTATAAAGGTATTGTATTTTATATTCACTCCAACTTACTGCATTTCAGATTTCATAGCTTCAGTTTCACCTGGACACATTGAATCTCACCTCACCTTCCCCATTCATTTCTGCACCACTGATTCTGATTGTCCATATGATCTTTTTACTTGAATTTTCATCTGTGCCTTAAAATGAGACTGATCAGTAGGTTTCCACAACACCCCCGAATTCTTCATCACTCTGAGCGTTAATACTTATACTGACTGGTTGCCTGGGAATCAGTTATGACCTCTCTATTACCTCTGCGACTTTCCTGGAACTAGCACTGGTTTTGTATTTTCCCAGACATGGCTCTAACCTAAACGTTAATCCATCCACTCTAAGGTTAACATGCAACATCCTCCTTTCTTCTAATTTCACCCCATCAGTCTGCGCTACGCATACAATGTGCTAGCTCTTCCTCTTGCTAATATCTTGCATTTTCCCTTAAAGCCTTCATATTTAAGGATAAGGCAGTGTTACTCAAACAGCAAAAAGTATACAGTATCATTAAATGGACATCTTCGATTCTCCTTCCTTTCAGTTATCCCAATGCTAGACAAACATGGAAGTATTTGTATAGTTCAAGATGAATTTCACAGCTGAATGTGCTCCTGTGATTGCCTTGCTGAGAATCATTGTATTATTTTCCAAAATTTGTGAATTTTCTTGTTCCGAGGTCCCAGGCAACCACAGATAACACAAGGAAATTAGCATAACAACAGATCTATCCAAACATATCTATCAGTGGAGAAACTGGAAAGGTGTAGAACCAAATGCTTTCACTAATCTGCATCCTGTTTCACAGTAACAAAGAAGCAGTGAGACTGGATGTTGAATCACTGCATGTTAGATAATCAAATTTCATTTTAAAGCCTCCTACTCATTGAAGAGACCTTGTTAATGGAATGTCGGAAATTAGCCTCCCATCAAATACAGCATGAGATGCCTGTTCAGGAGTTTACTAAAATTAAAATGAAAGCATTTCACGGCCAAGACGGAAACCTGCCATATGTCTTCTAATAAGCACAAGGCAAATCAAAATATTAATCCAGGTAGATACCCATTGCGTTGAGGCATCGCGAGACTGCTAACAGTTTTGCTTACAATTTAGCACTACATTTCCTCATGTGACTTAAAAATAATTGAGTCTTTTCCCTGTGCACTGCCCAGTAGCTTTTTCAAAGTTGCTATAAATTCTTCAAAACTTTCTGCTCCTTAGATGAAGAATCTGTTTATCATATTTCAACGTACTAGATTTCTCACACTGAAAATCAGTCTTCAGGAAAAATAAAAATATTAGAGACATTTTATAGACTAATTAAGAGAGGAGTTTTCTTTATTTCCAAAGGTTACTGGTAGACCTTCATCTGTTGTGTTAATTATATCCACTCAGAATTAATTAAAGCACATGTAAGGTCTTTCTTTTTGTGGACATATTAGAGGGTCGGATGATCTTTGTTAATTTTAGCTTTGGGACAAAAGACTGGCATTGACATGGCAGGCATTAATTTTTTTGCTTCATACAGCTTCCAAAGCTGATGTGTTATTGTCAGGAGCTCTTTTTAAGATTTGTAAAGTATTATTAAAGTAGTTGATCTGTTCTCATCACATAAAAGTTTACATAGAATTTACTTGTTTCTCTGTGCAACAGACATAGCTCAAATTATAAATGAAAACTTACTATTTTAATTTTGATTCGGACTTACTTTCTGTCATGACCAGTGTTTTCAAGATAACATGTAAAAATGTCTACAGGATCAATGATTCCATAAAAAACACAACAAAACCAACAAAAAAGAACCACTTACCTTGTCAGACATGGTGGTGGGAATAGCATGAGATTCTGTGAATTCCAACTACTAAATATGGGACAGCATTTCAAAACAAACTATCCTATGAAAAGCTTTACTACAATGGATTAGAAAACCTGTAGCCTATGTCTTCTACAAAAAGCATATGCATTCTTTTAAATCTGAACTCTGTCATGATGCAGTCATAGCAAGTGCAGTACCCAGTCAACATGACACCCTGTTTTTAAGTATTTTCCTCAGTCCAGTGTGTTCTCTTTTGACTTTTAGGTAAAAAATCACCTCTTTTACATAGGACTTTTTTTCTTACTCCTTTGAACAGTCTCTTAAGGCAACCTGCAGTATAACAGATACTGACAAATGGTGTAGCTATGCATCACTGAAGATGACCAGAGAAATGTTAACATCTTGAAGATATTGAAGTTTCTCAGCCATATAGTAATAATCATACTTGAGTGGTATGACAGACTCACAGAGTCATGAAACTGAAAAGGACATGGTTATCCAGTCTCTTCTGGTGACCACGCTGAAACAAATGTAAGATTCCTAAACTCCTTCCTCTCCCCCTTCATGGCACTTCTCCTATCAACCTGTGCACAGCAAGATATGCTTGTTCAGTCTTTCACTTTCTGTACACTTCTACATCTTTCCTGTCCAACTCACCTACATTATGGCTTCAAGTGTTACCTCTTTTCTGAAGACTCTTCAGGCCTTAATCTCTGCATCAAACACTGAGCTATAGTTTGGAACTTCCAACTGGACCTTTCTACCTGGCGCTGTGTATAAGACTCACCTGGCTCACTGTTTTAAATGTGGATTCTTGGATAGCACCAGATTCAGCATGTCTGGGTGGGATCTGAGAATGTGCATTTCAACACACATCCTAGGAGATTTGGAAGTTAACATCAGTAGATACACTTTGGGTAACACTGACCTGGGGAAGTATCACATAGGGCTAAAGTTGCTCTACAGAGAAAGATCAAGAGCTCAAATGACAGTGTCAAAGGATTTATGACAAATTTTGGCTAATCAGTTGCAGGGGAGCACAGTGAGAAGGACCTGAAGCAATGATACTACTCCAAAATAAGCATACGTCAAGCAGAAGCCTAATCAGTTATCCACAGGATTAACTTCACCTCATCTTCCTAAATCCCCAAGGCTGCCACTTTCAGTGCCCTACCCTGATTTTACTAACTGACCATCATCACTTCCCAACAAGAACTCTTTTCTCCATAAGATGTTGAGCATTCATTCTTGCTCTATGACTACAGCACTTATACTGCCTTCACTTCCAAGTGTCGCCTCCTTTTGTTCTACCTTTCAACACCCAACTTAAACTTCATCTCTTACACGTAACTTTTCCTAGTTCATAGAATCATTGAATTGCAGAGCTGGAAAGTTGCTTAGACATCATCTAGTACAATGCTCTTTTCCAGCGGTGATGAAATCAAGGCTCAGAAATTTAAAATTTCTTTATTTAAAATTAGAGTCAGTGGGCAATGGCCAGAACCCCAAGCCTCCTTTGTCATTCCCAACCCCATGCTCTTGCCACTGTACCACAACATTCTCTTTGACATCTCTCTTCTTAAATTCTGTGTCATATATTATATCCATTCACAACTTACTCATTCAATAAATATTTATTGGAGACCTATTATTTTCCATGTAATAGGTTAGGAGCTGGGAAAAAATGGACTGGGTATGGTCCCTGTTATCATTAATGCCATTGAATTTCCCACTTATTTTACACATTTCATCATTATTTTATACTGTTATAGACTCTTTAGGGTATCCATCTTGTACCCACAATGAAACTACACACTCCTTTAAGGTAGTTATTTAATTTTAATGTTTTGTTCCCCACAGTCCTTAAAAAATGTGTGGAAATGTCCTTTGAACTGGAGGATATTTAATAGCTATAGCACCCTTCCACAAAATGCCAGCAGCATCCCAGCTATTGTGACCACTGAAACTGTCCCCACGCATTTCTAAACACTCCTAGTTGGGTAGAATGACCCCCATGTAGTAGAACTATCTTAAGTCGAGAAATACTGTCCCCATACAATACTTTGCACACAGCATTTGTAAAATATTTTCTTTGGATAGTACTGATTGAGAAACTCCAAATAAGCTGCATGGATGATATAAAAACTCACAGAAGAAGAGCAGGCTGAAAATTGAACTTCATGGGAAATAACTGAAGATATAACAATTTGCTATTGGTATTGCCAGACATACAAGATATAACTAGTGGTATCCCCACATTTATTCAGCCTCTTTACAAATAACTGATTTATAATTTGAATTTAAATTTTACCTAGTTTGAATTTTTAAAAGCCCTAAATATTCTTTAATTATACCCTTCAAGTTTTGCCTTCAAACTTCCCCTTTATCTTCCTCTTCCCTTCTGTTTTGGAGGAAGTAATGTCTAAACCCATTTTCAAGGAGAAACTATATCTGTACCATTGAAACCATTCTCTGGAACTTTCTCAATAGAATCACTATTACTCTTACTAGTAATAACTGTTCCAAAGAAAAAGAAGTCAACCCTTACAATCACTTATCACAATTGTATATTCAATTTTTATGCCAATTCTATAAGATGTATACAGTAATGTGATTATTCTGACTTTACAGATGAGGAAAATTCGGACCACAAAGTGTTATAATTTGCCTATAAACATAAATCTGGAAAATGGTGGAACCAGCATAGAAACACTAGTTTCTTGACTATAAATTCAGCAATCTTTCCATCTACAGCACATTTCCTATTGTATCGCCCCTTCTTTGAATTTTCAGTCTTTTCTACAGCATTAATAACTTCCTCTCTCTCTCCTAAAAATTTGCTCATATGCCACTATTGAGGAAAGAAAACAGAAAAACCCACCACTCCCTGCCTGCTTTTCCCTGAAACTCCCTTTCTCTTCTCTCCATCACAGCTATATAAAAGAATAAACTATTACTTCTCAGCATCCAGTCATTCGTAAATTTATTAAAATCTAGCCTCTGTCCCACAACTTTACTGAAGAGTCCTTCAATAAGGTCACCAATGATTTCTTAAACATCAAGTTCTATGGACTCTGCACAGTTCTTTTCATAACCAGCCTCTCTACAGCAGTTGAAGCAACCACACCCTCCCCCTTATTCAAATATTCTCCTTCTTTGGCTATTATGACACTAAACTCCCCAGTTTTCCTCAAATATCATTTTGCATTCAGTTTAGCTTCTTTAACTCTTTCTTCTTCCTCCATCTATCTGCTAATCGTAGACAGGATCTAAGGCTCTGCCTTTCTTCTTGCCCTTAGATAGTCTCATCCTCTCACATGGCTCCTATCATCACCTCTCCACAGATTAATGGAGACATTTCTTGACTTTTTAACCTCCAAATATATGTGTCCATGAATAGTTAAAAAATAGTTAAATAGCTAAATATTTAAATATTTTTAGTTATAATAAAAATAGTTAAAAATACTTTTTTGCAGCTCCTCAAACTCACCTTTCTCCCATCTAAAATCTGCTCCTTTTCTTGTGATGCCTATCTAAATTAATATTAATCTTATTTCAAGATGGTCTCCAAGACCCATTTATATTACTTCTGTAATAGTCTCACATCTATCCAAAAATACGCACTCCCACAGCCTCGGTTCAGGTCCTTAACAACTCTGAACTGTGTCATTTAAAGACATGTGAGATATAATTGAAACATGTTGAGTAAATGCCAATATATTTCACTGATTTTTTTAACATTCACTTTGATAGTTCCCCTATTTTTAATAAAAAATTAATAAACGCATTGCACTTTGCTTGAGGGATGAATTTGCATCAAGTATCCTTAGAGAATGAACCTGTCCACCATCTGCTTCAATGCAGTTCCGCCCAAACCCCCATATCTACACTACTGACTTTTATTAAGTGATTATAAATTTTATCATTACTTTCCAGGAGAAAAAAAAATCCTTGAAAAGAAAGCTAATCACTGGAGTTGTCAAAGAAAATGAAGATAAAATTAGGAGGTCTAAGAAGTGGAAGTACTATGCATGGAAGTTTAACAACAAATTTTGAAGTAATTCTGAGGTGAAAAAGAAATCATAATGGATATTACAATATATTTAGAAATAAACAATAAAGAAATTGCATTAAAGTATGTGGGATGCAAATAAAACAGAACTGAGATAAAAATGTACAGCCTTAAATAATCACATTAGAACAAATATATGTGAAAAGTAACCCAATCTTTGTAGCAATCAGGAAGTGCTCATTATAAACAAAATTAAATACATTATACACTTACTAGATTGGGGACATTTAAAAAATTAGAGAACACCAAATATGAAGCTATAAGAACTTTCATACACTCTATATTGCCTGCAGGACTGTAAATTGGTGCCTGGTGGGAGTGTAAACTGGTACCAACACTTAGATAAACTGTTCAGTGTATTCCATTACAACCTAACTTACACAAACCGTATGGATGAACAATTCTGCACCTAGTATATAAACTAATTCATGTCATGTGCTCCAAGAGAAATGTACAAGAATGTTCATAGCAAGACTATGTGTGATAGCAAAAAACTGGAAATAAGCCAAATGTTTAATAACAGCACACTGGATATATAATTTGTGTAATATTCACAAAACTGAATATTCTACAGCTCTGAGCTCTGACAGTGAAAGAATGAATCTGATAGATGTAATACAAGCTGAAAAAATTTTTTCTAAAGGACACACTAAATATTATATATGTAAAGTTCAAAAACAGAGAAGGTTAAACTATATTCTTTAGGGATGCATATTTAAGTAACAAAATTTTAAATAAAAACAAATCATATATTTATATGGAGTTTTATGTATATATACATATATCATGGTACTGGTCACATCTAGAGGACAGAGAGGGGACTGTGATGAGGGATGACTGCAGAGAGAGCTACTAGAGTTGGTAGTTTTCTGTTTCTTGATCTGAATAGTAGCTATTTAATTATTCATTAAACTGGATATATATGCTTTTACAGTTTTCTACATGTATATCTTAATCCAAAAACAGTTTTAAAAGAAAGTCCAAAAATCAATGAGCTAAGCATGCAACTTTAGATGTCAGAAAAAGAATATCAGAATGAATCAAAAGAAAATAGAAGGAAATAAATCTGAAATCGGGAATTAATGAAATATAAGACAAAACAGAGGTGATGAATAACATCAAAATGTGATTCTTAGGAAAGACTAAAAGAAACCAAAACTGACAAAACTAATCAAGAGGAAAAAGGACAAGAGCATTATATTAGGAATGAAAAAGTCGGCATGAACCAGGTATAACAGAAATGAGATAAAAGGAAAGTACAAACAATACTAAGGCCAATGAATTTGGAGATACAGATGAAATGAATAAATTCTTAGAAGCATATCAGTATCAAAAAAATAACTCACAGGGAAATAGAAGACCTAAATAGTCTTATAATTGAACAAACTGAATCAGGTTTAAAATATTCGATCAAAGAAAAATCCAGGCCCAGGTGATGTTACAAAGGTGTTCAACCACTTATTAAAGGAACAGACAACTCAAATTTTACGTAAACTATTCCACAGAACAGAAAATTAAGGAGTGCTCTCCTATGCATTGTATGCAATAACAAAAAAGACAAGTCAAGTACAGTACAAAAAAGAAAAATCATAAACTGACCACCTTCATGAACACAAATAAAAATTGCTCAAAAGATGTAAGGCAATTCCAAACAAAATCCTAACAGGTTATATGTCTCTGTGTGTGTATATGTAACGTAATAATGCAAAGTATCAAAAATAGACAAGACAGTTCAAAAGAAGAAGGTAGGAAGACTTGCCCAAACATTTTTCGAGACTTATTATAAAACTCCAGCTCCAGATTTAGAGGGATTAGAATTAATGACGGCAACGTGAGAAGTGAGACAGAGAACTCCTCCCAAAACCACAAATAGTATGAAAATATAGTTAATTAATACAACTAACCCTAAAACAGCAACAAGAAAGAAGGCTGCACCAGACTGCATACAGATATCACAAACAGAGCAGACTTCACGAAACAGGGTAACGTACCAAAGTCTTGATCCAGCAGGACCCAGGCCCTTCCCCCACCCCAGCTCAGTGGCAGGAGAAAGAGAAATGGAGCAGGGAGGGGGTGGAAGCCTGGGACTAATGAACATCTAGCCCTGGAGATCTGCTGTACAAGCAGAAACCTACACTGTGCGGTGCTCTGGAGGTTGCGGAGCTGGGACAGGCAGAGTGCCTGAGAGACTGACATTCCGGCCATTTGTGGAGGACGGGATCCACATCTGGCCGCTCTGTGACGGGGGAAAAGCAGGCAGTCTGAGAGGCTTCCTAGCAGCGAGAGGGCTGCTGAAGGGGCGGGGGTTGCACTGAGCTTCCTGCATGGGAAAACGGAAAGCTGGACAAGGTTGTCTGAGTGCGCTCTGTCCAGCAGGTTGGGAACTTTGAGGAGCTTCAGGTGCTCCATCCCCCTGGCTTGCTGCTCAGCTCCGAGGACCCCCACTGTGACATGCAGCTGGCCAAGCCATCCTCCTGGCTTGACAGCACCGGCTCGCAAACAGGCAGTCACTGCGCTGGCATCAGGCCAGCCAGAGGGAGGACCAGCATACAACAGATACATACGCCCAGCACAGAGGCTGAAAACTGTGTGCTTGGCCCACTGGCTGTGATACTGGAGACAAGTACCGCAGACAGGAATCAGGAAACAGATCTTTCCTCCCCCCAGGCACCAGCTCTGCTCCTCAATGACCCCAACCACACTCTGGGCACTACAAGGCACCACATAGAAATATGAAACGTTAAAAGAACCTGGTTCAGAACAAAATCTCACAAACCCCAGAAAAAGGGCCAAATGAAACTGAACTCACCAGTCTTCCTGAAAGAGAGTTCAAAATAAAAATCATAAACATGCTTATGGAGGTACAGAAAAATACTCAAGAACTCGGGAACAAATTTAAGACGGAGATTCAATCATTAAAAAATACCATATCTGAAAATAAACATACAATGGAGGGATTTAAAAGCAGATTAGATGTAGTAGGAGAGATGGTAAATGAAATAGAAATTAGAGAAGAGGAATACAAAGAAGCTGAGGCACTGAGAGAAAAAAGAATCTCTAAGAATGAAAGAATATTGAGAGAACTGGGTGATTAATCCAAACGGAACAATAGTCGCATTATAGGGGTACCAGAAGAAGAAGAGAGAGAAAAAGGGATAGAAAGTGTCACTGAGGAGGTAACTGCTGAAAAGTTCCCCAATCCGGGGAAGGAGATAGTCTCTCAGGCCATGGAGGTGCACAGATCTCCCAACACAAGGGACCCAAGGAAGACAACATCAAGACACATAATAATAAAAAGGGCAAAGATCAAGGATAAAGGCAGACTTTTAAAAGCAGCTAGAGAGAGAAAAAAGATCACATACAAAGGAAAACACATCAGGCTATCATCAGACTTCTCAACAGAAACCTTACAGGCCTGAAGGGAGTGGCATGATATATTTAATGCAATGAAGCAGAAGGGTCTTGAACCAAGAATACTCTACCCGGAAAGGTTATTATTTAAATTTGAAAGAGGGATTAAACAATTCTCAGATAAGCAAAAGCTGAGAGAATTTACCTCCCACAAACCACCTCTACAGTGAATTTTGGAGGGACTCCTATAGATGGAAGTATTATTCTTAAGGCTAAATAGATGTCACCCAAAGGCTAGACAAAGGACAAAATATGACTCATAACATAGAAAGAATGGAGGAGGAAGAAAAAGGAAGAAAAAAAAAAGAACCTTTAGGTTGTGTTTGTAATAGCATACAAAGTGAGTTAAGTTAGACTGTTAGATAATAAGGGAATTACCCTTAACACTTTGGTAACCACGAATCTAAAGCCTGCAATGCCAATAAGTGCATACCTATCGATAATCACCCTAATTGTAAATGGTCTGAATGCACCAATCAAAAGCCATAGAGTTACTTAATGGATAAAAAAACAAGACCCATCTATATGCTGCTTACCAGAGACTCAGTTCAAACCAAAGACATACACAGTCTAAAAGTGAAGGGATGGAAAAAGATATTTCATGCAAATAATAGGGAGTAAAAAGCAGGAATTGCAATGCTTGTACCAGACAAAATAGACTTCAAAACAAAGAAAGTCACAAGAGACAAAGAAGGACATTACATAATGATAAAAGGGTCAGTCCAACAAGAGGATGTAACTATTATAAATATCTATCCACCCAACACAGGATCACCTACATATGTGAAACAAATACTAACAGAATTAAAGGGGGAAATAGAATGCAATGCATTCATTTTGGGAGACTTCAACACACCACTCACTCCAAAGGACAGATCAACCACATAGAAAATAAATAAAGAGACAGAGGCACTGAACAACGTATTAGAACAGATGGACCTAACAGATATCTAAAGAACACTCCATCCAAAAGCAACAGGATACACATTCTTCTCAAGTGCACATGGAATGCTTTCAAGAATAGATCATACACTGGGCCAAAAAAGAGCCTCAGTAAATTCAAAAAGATTGAAATTGTACCAATCAGCTTCTCAGATCACAAAGGTATGAAACTAGAAATAAATTAATCAAATAAAATGAAAAAGCCCACAAACACATGGAGGCTTAATAACATGTGCCTAAATAATCAATGGATCAATGACCAAACAAAAACAGAGATCAAGCAATATATGGAGAAAAATGAAAACAATAGTTCAACACCACAAAATCTGTGGGAGGCAGTGAAGGCCATGCTAAGAGGGACATATATTGCAATACAGGCCTACATCAGGAAAGAAGAACAATCCCAAATGAACAGTCTAAACTCACAATTAATGAAACTAGAAAAGGAAGAACAAATGAGGCCCAAAGTCAGTAGAAGGAGGGACATAATAAAGATTAGAGCAGAAATAAATAAAATTGAGAAGAATAAAACAACAGAAAGAATCAATGAAAGCAGGAGCTGGTTCTTTGAGAAAATAAACAAAATAGATAAACCCCTAGCCAGACTTATCAAGAAAAAAAGAGAGTCTACTCACATAAACAGAATCAGAAATGAGAAAGGAAAAATCACTATGGACACCACAGAAATACAAAGAATTATGAGAGAATACTATGAAAAATTATATGGTAACAAATTGCATAACCTAGAAAAAATGGACAACTTTCTAGAAAAATACAACTTTCCAAGGCCAACCCAGGAAGAAACAGAAAATCAGAAAAGACCAATTACCACCAAAGATATTGAATTGGTAATCAAAAACTACCTAAGAACATAACTCCTGGAACAGATGGTTTCACTGCTGAATTTTATCAAACATTTAGTGAAGACTTAATACCCATCTTCCTTAAAGTTTTCCAAGGAGTAGAAGAGGAGGGAATACTCCCAAACTCATTCTACAAGACCAACATCACTCTAATACCAAAACCAGGCAAACACACAACAAAAAAATAAAATTACAGACAAATATCCCTGATGAACATAGATGCAAAAATACTCAACAAAATATTAGCAAACCAAATTCAAAAATACATCAAAAAGATCCTCCATCAAGATCAAGTGAGATTCATCCCAGGGATGCAAGGATGGTACACATTCGAAAATCCGTCCACATCATCCACCACATCAACAAAAAGAAGGAAAAAAACCACATGATCATCTCCATAGATGCCGAAAAAGCATTCAACAAAATTCAACATCCATTCATGGTTAAAAACTCTCAACAAAATGGGTATAGAGGGCAAGTACCTCAACATAATAAAGGCCATATGTGACAAACCCACAGCCAACATTATACTTACCAGCGAGAAGCTGAAAGCTTTTCCTTTAGATCAGGAACAAGACAAGAATGCCCACTCTCCCCACTTTTATTCAACATAGTTTCAGAGATCCTAGCCATGGCAATAAGATAACACAAAGAAATAAAAGGCATCCAGACTGGCAAGGAAGAAGTCAAACTGTCACTGTTTCCAGATGACATGATATTGTACATAAAAAACCCTAAAGAATCCACTCCAAAACTACCAGATGTAATATCTGAATTCAGAAATGTTGCAGGATACAGAATTAATGCACAGAAATCTTTTGTACTCCTATATGCTAACGATGAACTAGCAGAAAGAGAAATCAGGAAAACAATTCCATTCACAATTGCATCAAAAAGAATAAAATACCTAGGAATAAACCTAACCAAGGAAGTGAAAGACTTATACTCTGAAAACTACAAGACACTCATGAGAGAAATTAAAAAAGAAACCAATAAATTGTAACATCCCGTGCTCGTGTATAGGAAGAATTAATATTGTCAAAATGGCCATCCTGCCTAAAGCAATCTACAGATTCAATGCAATCCCTATCAAAGTACCAACTGCATTCTTCAATGAACTAGAGCAAATAGTTCCAAAATTCATATGGAACCACAAAAGACCCCAAATAACGAAAGCAATCTTGAGAAGGAAGAATAAAGTGGGGGGAATTATGCTCCCTGACTTCCAGCTCTACTACAAAGCAACAGTAATCAAGACAATTTAGTACTGGCACAAGAACAGACCCATAGACCAATGGAACAGACTAGAGACCCCAGATATAAACCGAAGTATATATGGTCAATTAATATATGATAAAGGAGCCGTGGATATACAATGGGGAAATGACAGTCTCTTCAACAGCTGGTGTTGGCAAAACTGGACAGCTACATGTAAGAGAATGAAACTGGATTACTGTCTAACCCCATACACAAAAGTAAACTCAAAATGGATCAAACACCTGAATGCAAGTCATGAAACCATAAAACTCTTAGGAAAAACATAGGCAAAAATCTCTTGGACATAAACATGAGCAACTTCTTCATGAACATGTCTCCCCAGGCAAGGGAAACAAAAGCAAAACTGGACAAGTGGGACTATATCAAACTAAAAATCTTCTGTACAGCAAAGGACACCATCAGTAGAACAAAAAGACATCCTACAGTATGGGGGAATATATTTGTAAATGACATATGCAATAAGGGGTTGACATCCAAATTATATAAAGAGCTCATGCACCTCAACAAACAAAAAGCAAACAAGCCAATTAAAAATTGGGGAGAGGAGCTGAACAGACACTTCTCCAAAGAAGAAATTCAGATGGCCAACCGGCACATGAAAAGATGCTCCACATCACTAATCATCAGAGAAATGCAAATTAAAACCATAATGAGATATCACCTCACACCAGTTAGGATGGCCAACATCCAAAAGACAAACAACAACAAATGTTGGTGAGGATGTGGAGAAAGGGGAACCCTCCTACACTGCTGGTGGGAATGTAAAATAGTTCAACCATTGTGGAAAACAGTATGGAGGTTCCTCAAAAAACTCAAAATAGAAATACCATTTGACCCAGGAATTCCACTCCTAGGAATTTACCCTAAGAATACAGCCGTGCAGTTTGAAAAAGACAGATGCACCCCTATGTTTATCGCAGCACCATTTACAATAGCCAAGAAATGGAAGCAACCTAAGTGTCCATCAGTAGATGAATGGATAAAGAAGATGTGGTATATATACACAATGGAATATTATTCAGCCATAAGAAGAAAACAAATCCTACCATTTGCAACAACATGGATACAGCTAGAGGGTATTATGCTCAGTCAAATAAGCCCAGTGGAGAAAGTACCAAATGATTTCACTCATCTGTGGAGTATAAGAACAAAGAAAAAACTGAAGGAACAAAACAGCAGCAGACTCACAGAATCCAAACATGAACTACCAAAGGGAAAGGGACTGTGGAGGATGGGTGGGAAGGGACGGATAAGGGGGAAAAAGGGTCATTACGATTAGCATGTATAATGAAGGGGCGGGACACAGGGAAGGCAGTATAACACAGAGAAGACAAGCAGTGATTGTATAGCATCTTACTATGCTGATGGACAGTGACTATAAAGGGGTATGTGGTGGGTACTTGATAATAGGGGGAGTCTAGTAACCATAATATTGTTCATGTAATTGTACATTAATGATAGAAAAATTAAAAATTAAAAAATTAAAAATAAATCTCTAGCTCCAACAATGTGGTACTGGTGCAGGGATGGACATGTAGAACAATGGAACAAAACAGACAATGCAGAACAGACCCATGTATACACATTGCAGATCCTTGTGGAACAAACAGCCCAGACCATACATTAGAAGGTACAGTTATAAATGGTAATCCATATGGTAATAAAAAAAAACACTGGGACAAGATATTTGAAATATATATAACCAAAAAAATATTACTGTCCAAATATATAAAGAACTCCAACCAATCAGAAAGAAATGACAGCCATACCAATAGAAAATGGGCCAAAGACAGACAAGCATTTTACAGAACAATGAAGTACTAACGTCCTGGGAACATATTAAATGGCCCTCAACCTCATTTATATTCAAGGAGAAGCTTAGAAAAGCCAAGTGAGATACCATTACATACCCACTAAATTACAAGTATTAAAAACATAGACAACTCCAGTTTTGGAGAGCCTGTAAAGCAACAAGAATTCCCATACACTGCTAATGAAAGTACACATGGGTAAAAGCCACTTTGAAGAACGGTTTGGCATTGCTTAGTAAATCTGAACAGTTACTACACCTACCTGAGCAATTCTACATCTACAATTACAGCTGCAACTCACAATTCTATTCCTAAATACATAATCTGAAGAAACTCTTTGCACATGTGCTTAAAAAATTTTGGAAAGCCCACTGCAGCTGTCTTAGGCCAGGTTTGCTAGAAAACAGCGGGAGGCAAAAGCTGATGTGCTCAGGCTTTATTGAGGAATGCAGGAAGAGTGAAGCAGAAGTGAGAAAAGAAGTGAAATTTCTAAAATAAGCCACAAATGCTGTTCAAAAAGTGAAGTGAGGAAGAAAAGATGAGAGGGCAAATATATTCATGACCCGGCCAAACACAACAAATGGCTCAGTCTCATGCAATGTCTTCCAAGAGGCTGTATGAAACTACTTCATCTTAAAATAGTCTGTTGGGGAGGAAGGACGAAGAGATCAATTTTACCTGCTACCTTCTTCCTCTCTACCATCACATCCTGGCAGAAGACAGCTCTGCAGGAAATTGGCTTCCTCCACCTCCATGTTGTGTCAATTGGTTCTGGAAGGAATCAGTGTGGAAGCCATAGCCTTCACAGCCTAGTCCAGATGGTGCATGACACAAGAGACTTGTCAGTGGGTGCATGTGTGCTCTTTAGACCATGGTAAAAACAGCTCCAGGGCTTGATGCCCACAAAAATAGTATGAGTAGGTAACTAGGGAGGCATGAAGTGGGAAAGGACTGAATTGGAGGAACTAGCAGATCTGTAGTAGGGCATATAAACCCAGGCCGGTATGGCGTTACTACCGTAATGGGAAAAAATACATGAAATAGTCAAACATCTAACCATATTAGACTGGCTAACTAAATTATGGTATAGACATATAATGGAATAACATACAGCAGTAAAAAAATTAACTATAGCTATACACATTAATGTTGATGAATCTACAAATTACCATGTCAAGCTAATGAAGCAAATCACAGAAGACTATGATTCCATTTATATAAAGTACTAAAATAGGAAAAGTAACATGTTTAATAGAACATATAGAGGTGTGATAAACAGTAATTGCAATCAAGAGAATCTGTATTAATCTGGGTTAGTGGTTACCTCCAGAGGGCAGACACAATTGGGGCAGAGGACACATAAGGGACTTCTAAGGTTCTGGTAACAAACTAGGTCTTAATGAGTGGGAGGTTGATGGGTTTTGGTTTTAATATTATTTTTCAACTGAACATACACATTTTATTTCACACACAAAAAGAAGTTTAATTGGTGGTCCTTAGAAAAAATAAAGTTTCACAAATTGCTTATACCTATATAGAATCATTAAAGTTCTAAATTGATCATTAAACTATTAAGTCATATTCTACAGTATTTTTCAAAACAAATTATATGTCAGAGTGTATTTGCAAACTGAAACACTTAACATGGCTGTTAAGAACCACTGCCTTCTAATTTACCTCCCTGTCTCCAATTTTTAATCTTCCAAGTCCATTCCTACTACTCCTTAATTAGCTTCCAAAACACTTATTTGATTATGCTATACTTCAGTTCTCAAACCTTCCTTGGCTTCTTGCTCTTCTAGAATTTGGGGGAACCTCCTGCAGATGTGAACATTTCTATCATTTCATAAATAAAACAATATACCTATTTAGGGTACAGCTTTCTTTAGATACAAATTCAATCTAAAGATACATGCTGATTGACTTGATTAGGCTGAAGGAAACTGGGGAGCTGTTGATTACACTACTGTATTTTCTAAGACTCTTTAACAGCACATGGTATCATCTGTAGATCAAGTCTATAAATAATACCATCAATATGTGCTGACCTGAATTACTTTCATTCTCAGATGGTAAGCTTTCCTGATCCTCTTCCTGAAATCTCAGGGAACCTTACTCTGGTCCCTTACTGTCACGACTACATCCCAATGTACTTATAAAATCTAATTCTCCTGAGAGAATGTTCCAGTTCTGCCAGATTCATGTCACCACCCTCTAAAAAAGGCATTCCTACTTCTGCAACATAGCTCATCTATTCTCTTGTTATGGGATGCTGTCTTCCATCTTTCTACCCATCAAACTCTTTCAAAAACCGTCTCATATCCTACTTTCTCCTTATTATCTGTATTTAATGATCACTTACTATGTGCCAACCACTGTACTTGGTATTTAGCATGCATTCTTATTAAATTTTCACAACCCAATAAAGTAGGTACAATTATAATCTTCATTTTACAAATGATACAAATGAAGCTCAAAGGGGTTATTTAACATGCTTGCAATCACACAAATAATAAGTAGCAGAGCCAAGATTAACACAAGATATATTTGAGTCCAAAGACCATCCAATGGGAAGCAATTATCATCATCCTCATTAACAATGAACCATTCCTGAAAGAATTTAGAGCATTGTTTGAATCATGCTGCCACTATAACATACAGTCACTTTGACTTAACAATGTTACGTATATTTATAATTTTATGTCTTGAATAAAATTATAAGTTCCATTAAGATAGACTATACATTACACATCGTTTTTCTCTCCTAATGAACTTAGTATACATTGTAATATTCAAAATATACTATTTTTACTAATTTAATTTCACTGATTCCCTATATTCTACCTTGTTGATTTCTTCTTCTATCTAGCAACCCATGAAATTGCTCCTTAATTTTACCCTATGTAAAGAATGACTGAATATCAGGAAGTTGAAGATTCATGGAAAATAGGTCTTAATTTGAATCATTAATAATTCAAAATGCAATGCTAAAATTGGGACATCTACGAAATGTATGCACTTGTATAATTATGTGAATGTGCAGTGGGTCTAAATCTCCATCCACAGACTCTAAAGGCTTTCTCTTCCAATTTTCTCCTCCACCTCAAAGAAATCTTACCTACTCTTCATGAGCAGGAAGTCTTGCTCTGACCCCTACGGCTGTCACTTTTACCCTGTTTTCTACACTTATAATAGCTTTTTGGGTGTTAATGGTAAAGAGAAAGGTCATAAGGACAAGGCAACATGAAGGAGCATAAACTCTCCTCGTTAATATTTCAAAATACTATTTTTATTCCTTGTTCTCCCCAATAAATATCTGCACCTCCATGAAGAAAGTTTACTTCTCATCTAAATGCTCCTGCCTATCCAGAGACACACACATACAACCTGTACCCAGCCAAGGTGGAAACTGGGTCTCTGCTTTGCATTTCTTTCTGTTGAATGCCAACATTTCCTTATGGTTTGTCTCTCAACACTGCATCTCTTTCCATTCCTACTCAGAGGATTTCAGCCTCTTACATTGTCAGAGCCACCTCTGAGCTGGAATACATCTTTGATAGAGCTCACCGAAAAAGAGCAAGAGTAAACAATTTACCTTTAAAGGTGTAGGTTTTGGGGGCTGGCTCTTCACCCTAGATCTCTTGCCATGCCCCATTTTTCTCAGAAGTATTACCTAGGGTCCTGGCCCTGGAAGTTTGTTTCAAGAAGGGAAATCATTGCTGAATGAGGCTAGACTCTTGGGACATGAGTGATTATTCTCAGTTTCTATGTTGCCAGTTGTGGGTTTTCTTTAATGGTAAGATAGTCGTAGAATGTAGGAATGCAAAAAGATGAATTCTTGCATTTACTTCATCTCTCAGTAACTGTAGCAAGATTCCTTTTCTAATCCTTGCCTTGCTATGTGGTTCATTAAGCCTTTCTGTAATGCCTCAGGTGACTGTTCAAGAGCAAGCCATTTTTTAGGTCTAAGAGTCCCTCTGTTTTGGAAACACAAGCTTATCCCACTGGAGTAATACTTCCCTATTCAGAAAGAGGTTTTGTTCCTTTAGAAAATACTCTAAGATTGATCTCAACAGCAAGCTCTAACAAGTCTTTATTAGACCCTCTTTTCCAACTTTCTACTCACTGTCATGCATCTAAATAAAAAATTTAAAGCCCTCTTTAGTGAGCTTTAAAACCCATTGTCTTCACAGCCTACCAGTATTACTTTTGAAATCATCAGTGTCTTCTGGGAGTCTACCGATATCCCTTGTTATCACTTTCTTGGCACCAAGTATTATATTAATATATTCTTTTTTTAATTTATTGAAATATAGTTGATACACAATATTATATTGGTTTAAGATGCACAACACAGTGATTCAACAATTATGTACATTACTACTACTAAATACTCACCGATTTCAAACTATACTATAAATCTATAGCAATCAAACAGTATGGTACTGGCACAAAAACAAACACATAAAACAACTGAAAGAATAGAGACCCCAGAAATAAACCCACATTTATATGGTCAACTGAACTATGACAAAGGAGGCAAGAATATACAGTGGGGAAAAGACAGTCTCTTCAATAAATGGTGTTGGGGAAACTGGACAGCCACATGCAAATGAATGAAACTGGATCACTGTCTTACACACAAAAATAAACTCAACATGGATTAAAGACCTAAATATAGGAACTGAAACCATAAAACTCCTAGAAGAAAATATAGGCAGTAAACTCTTGAACATCAGAATTAGTAACTTTTTCCTGGTATGTCTCCCTCACCAAGGGAAACCAAAGCAAAAATAAACAAGCTTTTGCACAGCAAAAGAAACCATCAACAAATGAAAAGACAACCTCAAAATGAAAGAAGATATTTGCAAATGACGTATCTGATAAGGGGCTAATATTCCTTAGTTGTAAGAACTCATACAACCCAATACAAAAAAAAATATCCAATTAAAAAATAAGGAAAGGACCTGAATAGATATTTTTCCAAAGAAGATATACAGATGGCCAACAGATGCATGAAAATATTCAACATCACTAATCATCAGGGAAAGCAAAGCAAAACCACAATGAGATATCCCCTGACACCAGTAAGAATGGCAAATATAAAAAAGAAATATTAACATATTACGATATTTCTGGTTCATGGAGGACCATAAAAAGGTTTGTATTTGCCTAAACACAGCACACACTTACTTTTTTTTCCCTTGAAGTATAGTTGATATACAATCTTATATTGGTTTCAACTCTACAACACAGTGGTTCAACAGTTACCCATACTACTAAATCCTCACCCCCACTAGTGCAGTTACTCTCTGTCAACATAGGAAGATGTTACAGAATCATTGACTGTATTCTCCATGCTGTACTATTATCCCCGTGACCAAATTATATCATGATTGAGAATTTTTGTGCCCCATTATCTCCCTCAACCTCCCCACCCAACCTTTCCAGCTCCTCCCCCATGGTAATTACCAATCAGTTCTCAGTGTCTTTGAGTCTAATTGCTATTTAGCACACACTTAACTTTTATTCTACTTTTCCAATGCCATGATGGGGTGTAAAATGGAATCTCAGATCTTAATGTTCCATGAGCACTATTCAGGAAATAAAAGCAAAATATGATCCTGCCATATGTGCATGAATAACAAAATACTGCTAATGATCATTTCTAAAGTTGATTATACCACACTATCATTGATAGCATATGGTTGTAGCTATTTTTATCGTACTAATAAAGGCTTAGCCGTAGTTGGTCCCCATTTTTTCTGTTTCTCCTCGTAGCCAAAGGTTTGCAATACAGTCATCCAATGTTAGAGTCAGGGCATTGACTGCCTTTGAATAGAGCAATATTCATTTGCCTACATAGGAATTAAACCAAATACCTTGGCCTCTCTAATAAATGACCACAAATGAGCCACTAGATTTATATAGAAATATTATTTACCCATGGCCTATCTTCAAAAGTAAAATATTTCAAGCAGTTTACTATGCATGGCACCTATACAAAAAGGCTTTAAGGTTGAGGAAAGAAAATAATTATATGAAAAAACTACACTGAAATTAATTACTACAACTCTTCATTATATTTAACTGTGAGCTTCCTGATAGTGAAGGCAAAATTGGAAATAGGATTAATTATTTAGTGGTTGTTGTCTGATTCAAAATACCATTTCATGTGAATGCAGATTTTTTTTGCTTTGTCCTGAAACTAAATGATGAGAGGCATTTTTATGAGGCTCTTTATTTAAGAAATATTGACTCTAAGAGGCAATGTTCTTACAGAATAATTTTTGCACTATTTAAAAAATATATCCCTAATAAAATCTAGGTACAACATTAAATTATTAGTTTGTGACTGCATTTCTGCAAAGAACTATATTAATAATGTCCAGGTAAGTGGTGACCTAACTTGATTCAGGGTTTTAAGTTCATGCAAACCAGCTATTTCTCTACATTTTATTTTTCTCTCAAATATCAAGGGCCTCAACCTTATGCTGAAATCATTATATTAATATGAGAAGTTACTATTACTGGTCTGCCTATTTGTTAGACAGAAAGACAGATATGAGTGGGATGAAAAGAGGGTGTGTCCCACCAAGAACTCAGGGAGTTAATCAGACAAAGTCAGAGAGTCAGAAAGGACTCACAGAGTTAACGTCCTTTGTACTTGAGTTCATTCCACATGCTCTGAATCTGGGCTGACCTTGAGACTTGCTCTAGCTAATGCAGGTGAAGTAGAGCACAGACATAGGACAAGCATCATGATTAATTATCCTAAAACAATGCCAAGATATGAATACATAATAAGAACAGGAGGGACTTAAATCTTAAGGCTAAGATTCCATTTTAAAAGCAGAGTTGGGAAGTTAGATTCCTGGAATATTCTTTGGTAATCAGCCAACAACCTATCTTAAGGCAGGGCAAATAGTCTTAACTGGTATGTTCCCAGTGCTTGGGGATAGCTACTATCTTGGAGAGGAACAAGAAGTTTATCCTATAGAATTGTCTAGAGGACTGACTATGGATACTGACATAATGTCTCTCACTGGAGATAGACATTATGAGGCAGCATGACAAGCCTACGGTGCACTAACTTTTTACCTTTATCCCATTCTTGAAAGCCTTAAAAGACAGAATCCTAAGCGTTTAAGAGCGCCTCCTGTCTGAGGTTGCCTGCACTCCCCTTTCTTGGAGTGTGTATTTTTAAAGGACTTCTTACTGCTCAACTTATTACATTTTGTTTCTGTGCTCTTCCACGGTGTCTTTGTCACTTTGCTATTTCATTATATTTTCCAGACTCTAGGCACAGTCTTCACGCTCTCTGTCTGTCCTCCTTCAGATAAGTAAAGAGGGGCTACTGAGAGCTCTGATTTGAGCTTGCAAGGTCCGGTCAATGAGCTTCCCTTCCTCTCTGCTTTATTCAAGTAAACCTGCCTTTGTCTACCTTGACTCTGGCTTGTTCCTCCCTTAGAGTGTATCAAATAAAACTTTCACTCCACTTCTCTGCTGTATCTCTGCCCTTCAATTCTTTGTTGCAGTGGGGACAAGAACTGAGGAGAACAAACTCAACCCCCAAAATATCTTCTGCCAAACTTATAAAATCTGCACATATATTATCTCATATTTCTTCATAATACAACCTAGGGACAGAGAGTTAACTTCATGCTTTGCACATGTATCATCTTCAGTGCAAAATGAAGTAACTCACCTAAAAACAACAGAGCAGATATAGAGCTAGGGTTTGAATACAGGGTTGCCTCACTTCCAGCGTGATGTTCTTTCCATTATATCTCTGCATAGATAAAATGTAGAATTGATAAATGTGTACATAACTTAAGAATAAAATATTTCCAACAACCCACAGGCACAATATATTTACCAGGTATTATTTATAATAAATTTTCTCTATTGTCTAGGCCTAGATAAAAACCTACTAAGCATAATGAGCGGGTGAGCTTCTTTAACTTTTAAGCCAAAAAATTATATAAGCTTTCAAAATCCTAATGTTCAAAAATATGCCTATAAAAAATGCCATTAAGTTATTTCAAAATGAACAAATACTCTGACAGAAAAGTGCTCAGAAAAGACCCAGGCACCCTGACTCAATAGCTTACTGTAGATCCTTAACACTCCTCTGCCTTTTGTTAAGTATTATTTTAAGGAACACATCTGAAAAGTGTCTGTTAATAAATGAAATTCTATGCCCCCCCACCCCCAGCAAAGATTCATTCTCCCATTTACAGAACAAATGTTTATTCTGTAAACATAGGAAGCAATACAGAAAGGGGGAAAAAGCAAACTTGTAGCACAGTGGGCATGGAAAGGATGCACACTCTCTTATCAGAGCCGAGCAGACTCTAGAGCTTGAAGATGGGTGGCTTACAGGAATGGCGCCACCCCCACCCTTTCTGTCTGCTATCATTCTCTCAAACAAAGTAGCAGTTCCATCCCTCTGTGCCTGCCTAGGGCTCACTTGCCTTTTCAGACTAAAGAGCTACATTTTTCTAGCTCTTATGGGTCAGAAAAAGTTCCCCCAAAATGCAGATGGGAAATAATCTCTCCGCATAACAAACTTTCTCCTCTGTATCCTGCTATGGCAGCTGAAGGAAAAAGAAGGAGAATTTAAATGTGTTGACACCCAATAAGTGCTAGGCACTTGAGAAAGTAAGGTGCTTTCACCTAGATTTTCTGGTTTAATCCTCAAAGCAAATATGAAAAGTAAATATTACTGTTTCCATTTTTCTGATGAAGAAACTGAGGCTCAGAAATGTTAACTAATGTAAAACTAGTAAATAATGCCTTAGAACTAGTCTATCTGACTCCTCCCATGTTTTCTCAGTATTATAGGCATCTTTGTGTCTTAAAAGACTTCTCAATTCTCCAGGGTTAATTCACACTGAGTACAGTAAAAGAAACCATTCAAAGAACCCATATGTCAGTTAAGGTTTGGCCTCCAATTTGCCCTGAACAGAGATCAAGGACAGAAAGAATGGCAACAGAAGCAGATTGGAGCAAATCTTCAAGAGGAAGTGAGTAGAACAGACAAAACAGATGATGCTTTCAAGTGTTGACTCTGGTTTTGTTTTGTTTTTTTAGGGCCTAAGCCCTGAACAGCTGGAAGGGGTGTGCTTTAAGGAAAATAAAACAAAATGACAAGTATAAAATGAAGTACAGGATCCTGGAAGGGCCAATGCAAATAAGGAGTCCAGTAGCTTTAAGCTTTTCTAACTTCAGAATAAATCTGTCTGCTTATAGAAGTTAACAAAGATGAACTTTGGAGCAAAGGGGGTCAGAAAAATATACACAGAGGTAAAGAGATATGGGATCATGTTTTTTGGAAGTAGCGGAGATAGTTCTGCATCTAACTTTCCACTGCAGCACAAAAAGAAATACTTAGCAAGAAATTAAACTCTCCCAAGTGAAAGAGATGGGCAGAAATGGCCAAACTATCTCTTCTCTTTCCTGTTTCTAGTCAGTATTCTTCAGTAACAGAAATGTTTTCACTTGAGATCACTCCCTGATAACCATCCAATATACAAGATGTCTCTGAAAATTATGGACTTAGAACTTAACACAAAATGAAAAAAGGAGAAAGAGAAACATGTACAACAACAATAAAAAATAGGGCAGGATGAGCAGAGAAAAAGGATTGGGTTCACTTGAGAAAAGAACAGTATTTACATGAAGATGACATTGTTATGTTTACATGCAGTGGTATCAACCATTCTACAGATCAATCAATCTAACAGTCATCTCTAAATATAAGGGTTACTGTCATAGCAATAGTGCTATTGATCTAAGTCCATCAAAAAATGGCTGAAAATACCACCACTGTTGGTTTTCATTCCAATGGTTTGGTCACATAGATAAAGCTGGTGTGTTGCTGAAAAGTCAGAGAGGCCTTGGGAAAATAAAAATAGATTTGAGAGTATTATGATAAAACAATGTATCCAAGGTATGATTATGGCCTCTTGAAACCAATTTTCGAGCAATTGAGACAATCAAATGAGCATTGTTCTTCAAAGTGGTCACACACTTATTTTAACAATGATGCTACTACACAAACATTTCTTAAACTACTCAGTGGGATTCAATACAGAGTCTGAGGTACACTTTTGTGAGTATCCTCACTGATGGCAAATCTTGGTCCTTTGAGGAGAAGATTTGATTTATTTTAAATAGCTAGAAGTCATTCAGAGTCAGATCTCATGAACAGGGTGAGTGATCAAACTGCTAACAGCATTTGAGTCAAAAATGAAGTGTGACTATAAAGTAATGAAACTGATCATCTGATTCAGCTCAGACTGTGATTCTAAATGCAATTCCAAAGGAGCAGTTTATA
This sequence comes from Smutsia gigantea, assembly GCA_032199065.1. NCBI lineage: Eukaryota > Metazoa > Chordata > Mammalia > Pholidota > Manidae > Smutsia > Smutsia gigantea. The sequence goes on from JAVSCE010005204.1 coordinate 27,525, forward strand.
GATGACATCATACTTGCCAGGTTCCCACTCTCTCTGACAGTGTTGTTTCTAATTCTCCCCATTAGCAACCATCCATCTGAAACTGTCAGTTGTGCTAACTTAAAGGCAATCCTTGGCATGAACTAGCTGATTAAGGCCTGGCTGATTCATACAAAGGAGAAAAAAATCTCTTCCATGTTCACAGACCTTACCCTAACACAACTTCATAAATATGTGTTGCAGATCACAAGATAGAACAGGAATAGCTCAGTGAAAACCCAACCTCAGGACTGAAGGGAGGATAGAGAGGAAAAAGAGAAGGAAAGGTGACTTAATTTATTCATTATAGTAATTTTCTAGGACTTGTACTGGGCCTTCTGCTAGGAATCAAGCTAGCTATGTGCTAGGTACTTTAAATAACTTTTTATCACGTAGTATCATCCTTGTTACATAGCATATATAATTAAATATACTGCTAAAGACTTACAATAAATGTAAGGGATATGTATCATTATTCCAATGTGTAATAGAGCTGAGACACAGAACTGTTGAATAATATGTTCAACATCTCACAGCAAATGACTTGCAGAACCAGTAAAGCAATTCTGCCTGGCTAACTACAAAGCTAATGCTCCCTGCAGGATACTCTGATGCATATGTTCTCTTACTGTCCACATCTGGAGCATCAGCTACAGCATTCACTTATTCAACAAATATTTTTTTGGCACCTCTTATGTCCTAGCACCGTTCTAAGATGCTAGAGATAGAGTAAGAAACAAGACAAAGTCTTACTCCTCATGGAGTTTTCATTCTAGTAGGAGAGAGGCAGTAACAAAATAAATAGACAAAGCAAATAGTGTTCTTAGATAGCCATAAGTACTATGTTAAAAAATAAAGGAGAGAGACATACAGAGAGAGAGAGAAAGAGAAAGAGAGAGAAACTCATTCAGTATTATATGAACCAAGAAGGTAACCCTTGAGTAAACCTCTGAAGAAGGTGATTAATAAAGCTATGAAAATACCTGAGCGAAAAGCAATCTAGGGAGAGGGAACCACCTATGACAGTAGCTGGGTTCAGGGTACTGGGAGGTGACCAGAAAGGATCATATTCTGGATATATTTTTACAATAGAAACAACAGATTTGCTGGTAAATTGGATTTGAGATGAGAGAAAGTGAGGAATTAGATGATTCCAAGCTTTTCTGTTTTGTTTTGTTTTCAAAATTGTGTATCACAAAATAATAGCCCTATAATATGTTCTATGAAAAAATATTCTGTGGTCAAATAAGTTTGGGAAATTTGAGATACCATATTATATCCTCCTCTTGAATATTAACAATACAATTAAAATATTATAGGCTCCTGGAAGATTGATATAAAAAGAAATGAATGGATGAATAAATGAATAAATAAACAGAATGTTCTCAATTATTTTGAACGTATGTCCCACATTTTCTGGCATAGTGGGGTTGAGTAGGCACTTATTAGCATATCTGAAACTACTGTCCTAGAAAAAGCACACATGAATATACAACAACACAAAAAATTATTCATGATCTTGAGCTGAAAATTTTTAAGACACCACTCTGAGTGCAGGACCCCTCTCCAGTGGCAAAATAAACAGTCTAAGGTTTCTATAGGAATAGGAGCATCTGTTAATAAGTACTGTACTGTAGTTGTGATTTGTGGGGAAAAGTCCTCAATTGGGAACAAACTGTGAGTTGTTAACAAAAGAACTATTACACCTTCTCTATAGGCAAAAGTCAGGACTTACAAGGTGTTAACAAGCAGAATATGAAGAGCATACCAAGAATATTCTTTTTTAACTACTTACAGCATTTGGTTTTTTGGATCATAAATTTCCCCCACAAATATTCGAAATGGATTCCTTACAGAGCTTCACCCTGGAGGAGTTCCTGTAGGTCTTTCTTCATTCTGGCTCCTCAGGAGCATTTTAGTAGAGTAGTTCCCCCTTAGCAATAGTTGCACTTTCCATGGCTCCAGTTATAAAAGGTCAACCCGGGTCCAGAAGCAAATGATCCTCCTTCTGACATAAAGTCAGAAGGTTAGTAGTAGTCTTACATTACATCACATTGCCTACATCATTCACCTTACCTCATATCATCACATAGACATTTCTTCATCTTGAGTCATCACAAGAAGCGGGGTAAGTACAGTACAGTAAGATATTTTGAAAGAGAGACACCACATTCACATAACTTTTTTCACAATGTATTGTTATAATTGTTTTATTCTGTTATTATGTATTGTTGTTAATCTCTTACTGTGCCTAATTTATAAATTAAACTTTATCATAAGTATGTATAGGAAAAAATAGTATATATAGTGCTTAGTACTATCCATGGTTTCAAGCATCCACTGGAGTCTTGGGACATATTCCCCATAGATAAGGGGAGACTATTGTATCATGGAAACTCAGAGATGAAAAAGACTTTTGAATTTCTACCTGGTATAAGAATCTCTTTTATTCCTAGAAAGACTGTTGTCTAACACCTTCTTGAATATCCCAGTAACAGGCAGCTATCTGCTCTATGATGAAATCCTGTCCATTTGGGGGCCATTCTAATTGTTAGCAGAAATTTCCTCATATTGAATATAGATTGACCTCCCTCCCTTATCTCTCATAATTGATCTTAGCATGGTCCTCTGGAGGTAAATACAATGAGCTTCCACTTCAAATCACTTTAATTCTCTAAAATCAGCTCTCATCTCCTATTGGTTCTTAATGTGAATGAAGACCTACTTAAGTTGCTAATTCAAACTTTCCATTATACTCCCCTGACCCTACCCAGATTCCAGGACACAGCATAACCTTGGCAAGACAACAAATGTCTATTTGCTTGAAAAAGGTTCCTACAACCAGAAAGTTAATGAGGGGAACTTTTTAGAAATATTCCACCTAATAAATGAAAAAGGGTTGATAGAATTAGAATGTAACCATTTTTACAACCCCTACGGAAAAAAACAAAGCAAACTAGGTAATGTTTATCACTGGCTACTAATATTAAAAAGAAGGGAGATAACCAGAAATGAAGTGTCTCCAGATGGAAGAAATAAACACTGACTATGAAGCATTCTTTCAAAAAAATCAAACTTAATCTGACCAGTCCTCAAGTACCAACTACTAACTCATAGGAAACACAAAAGTCAGAGGGAAAAACCGCACCACAAAAATTCAATCCACAAAATCCAGACTCTGGAAAAATCTACAGGACAGATGATCAATTAGTAATATGGATCAAAATGGAGAAGGACAAATGGAATTAGAATGTATATCAACCAACTACACTGTATGGATTTTTTAGATCCTGACTCAAAGAAACTGTAAAATAATATTTGTGAGACAAATAGGGAAACTTGTACACTTACTGGATATTTAATGATGTCAAAAAATTATTAATTTTTAGGTGCATTAATTATACTTATTTTTTTTAAGTTCCTGTCTTTAATGATACATAGCAAAATATTTATAGATGAAATGACATGATATCTGAAATTCTGGGATTTCTGTCCAACTAAACCAGCCAAGAGGATGAAAGATAAAACAAGATTGTCCATAAATTGATAACTATCACAGCTGGATGATGGGCATATGGGAGATCATTATACTAACCTCACTGTTTTTGTATCTTTTTCAAGATCTCTACAATAAAGAACTTAGGGGGAAAAAAAGTTCCATTGATTGCCTACTTCCAATCCCCATCCCATAAGTCTTATTTCCTCCAGCAGAATGATTTTCAATTACTTTAGCCATTTCTCCAGTGACATGGATTCCAGATTCTTCACCATCACTGTTCTCCTTCTCTGGGAAAATAAAAGTCCCCTTTGAATATGCAAGGACCAAGGGTGGACCACCCCAAGATATGCCATTGTGATATGCAGATTATCAAAGCCCAAAATACTCAGGAGAATACTTTGACCACCTCCATCCCCACCACTCCCCCTGTTAGGCAGACAGACAGACATGAGTGGGGTGGTAAGGCAGTAAAGCCCACCAAAAGGGATTCAAAGAGTTAATCAGATAAAACCAGAGAGCCAGAAATGACTAACAGATTTAAATAGATGAAGCCACAAAGGCCAGGAGTGACTCAAAATGTCCAGACACTCCCAGATGAAAAACAACTCCCCAGATGAGAAATTTCAGAGCACAGGCACTCCCCAGATAAAGAAAAACATCAGAGCACAGGCACAGCAAACATCAGAATGCAACCCATGTCTTCATTTCACCCATCAGCGCAGGCCTCCAAGGCCAAGAATTTGTCAGTCAAGGACTTCTCTGCCCTGCCAAAAAACACCATAAAAGAAGCCTCACAGTAAGCAGTCAGGGCCTGTCTGAACTTAGGTTAGGGCTCACTCTGTTAAAGAGTGTAATAAAACTTGCTTTGCTTTCTTGACTTTGGTTTCATGTCTCACTATCTGACTGTATCATCTCTGTATCATTGAACCGAACTCCTTTCTAACACCCCCACAACTGCATAAAAAAAATTTAGATAGAGGAACTACTCCAGGAGGAGAGAGATCAGCACAGATAACTATATTATACTATAAACTATGTATGGTAGACAGGGAGGGATGTGGCTAAGTCTGTTAAAATTTCTCTTTGCCCCATTGTTTCTGTATGGCACACCAAGTATTTTGTTTACCAAACATTGACTCTTTTCATATTCCTGTGAATTACTTCCCTTTTCCTTTGGAGTCTCAGGCACCCACCTACTTCTCCTTGGTTCAGGATGACATACATACCTTATTCTCACTGACTGTCTTTGGAACCCATGTCTATGCCTTCCTCCCACATAGGTAATTAAACTTTGGTTTTTCCTCCTGTTGATCTGTCTCATGTCAATATGCTTCCTAGACCAGCTAGAAGAACCTTGAAGGGTAGAGGAAATTTCATCTTCTCCAACAAACATAATCTCCCAAATGTAATCTGAACACTGCAGAGGGACTATTGTCTCATTAACTAAAATACTATCATTCTACTGAAAATCTAGATTGCATTAGCTAGTTTGTCATTCTTGTCACATGTTCAACTCATGCTCAGCTAAAAGCATCAAGTTTTGTTCACATGAGATGTAGTATATTCAAGTCTTTCATTTGTACAACTGATTTTCATCTTAACTAATAAATTCCATGTTTAGTTTCAGCCCATCTTTCTGGCTTGTGGAAGTAATAATGGTTGTTTGAATATCAATAAAGAATAAAGGCTCTTATTTTTTGTTTTCTCAGTAATCGTTTGTTTGGTCTTCATGAGTTAGCAAAAAGTAATTTGCCCCCATGTCACACAGCTAGTTAACTAGCGGAAGCTGCTTCAAGCCTTCAGTCTTTCTGACTCCCAAATCCAAGTTTTTATCCTTTCTGCCTTGGGGTGCCCTCTGCAATATCAGCTGTTCTACCTAATGTCATCTGCATATTTTATAAGGACATCTCCTTAGAAATCTTTAATAAAAATTATCAGAACATGACCAAGAACAGAGCAGAGGGTGTTGACAGAGGAAACCACCAGGTACTCATTTAATAATCAATATACTTCATTTAGTATTAGTCAGCGAATTATAAAACTTATTTACCTTTATTCTCACCAAACCCCATCTATTCTAAATGAATTAACATGCTAAAAATTGTCAAATGTTTGCTAAAAACAAAGACAGCTTCCTATCTATCAAACTAGTAACACAGCTAAAAATCTAATGAGGATATTTTAGCAAGAAGAAACCATCTGGTTCTTGGTGATGACCATTTTCTTTTCTTAGTGCACATAAGACATTTATTTCAGGATCATCAAAAAGGGATTAAATATGGTGGCGTGAGAGGTGAGACACAGGCTTCCTCCTAAGACAGCATATAATACGAAAATATAATTAATACAACTAATCCTGAAAGAGCAACAGGAAAAAAGACTGCGCCAGACTGCATACACCTGAAGAAAAGAGCAGACCTCACAGAACAATGTAACGTACCAAAGCTGTGGCCCAGGGGGACCCAAGCCCTTCCCCCACCCCAGCTCACCAGAGGGAGGAAGAGAAACTGAGCAGGGAGGGGGTGGAGGCCTGGGACTGCTGAATACCTAACTCCGGAGATCTGCTCTGGGAGCACAAACCTACATTTCATGGTGCTTGCATGATACTCTTGTGATTACGGAGTTGGAAAGCGAAGGCAGGCAGATTTCCTGGAGAGACTGAGATTCCAGCCATTGTGGAAAGCAGGGATCCATATCTGGCTGCTCTGGGACAAAAGAAAGGCAGGCAGACTGAGATACTTCCTAACAAGGAAGCCCTTAGCAAGAGGGCTGCTAAAGGGGCAAGGATTGCACAGAGCTTACTGCTCAGGAGAGAGGACAGGTAGACAAAATTGTCCAGGTGCACTCTGCCCAACAGGTTGGGAGCTTTGCCATATAGACTCTCATATTTAAGGAGGAAGAAGAAATCTTCCTCCTTAGACAATCTTCAGGTGCCCCAGCTCCCTGGCTAGCTACACAGCTCCAAAGACCCCCTCCGTGTTACTCAACCTACTGCGCCTTTCTCCCAGCCAGCCCCACCTGTCTTGCAAATCAGCAAACCCTACCCTGGCATTAGCCCAGCCGGAAGGAAGATCTGTGTACAGTAACTACAGACACAAAGCATAGAGGCTTATGTATGTGTGCTCAGACCACTGGTTCAGGCAGTGGAGACAGGCATAGCAGCCGGGAAGCAAGAAACAGCTCTTTCCTCCCCCCAGGCACCAATACCACTCCCCTGCAACCCCGACATTGCTTCAGGGGCTGAGCAGCTCCAGGGAGTCGAGCTTCTGGGCACTAGAGGGCCCCATATACAAATATGAAACACCAAAGGAACCTGGTTCAAAGTAAAATTATTAATACAATTCCTGAGAAAGATTTAAATGACATTGACCTCATGACTCTTCCTGAAAGACATTTATTTCACAATATAGTCTAGAATCTTGCCAAGAGAATATGCCTAGATTATAGTTTTGTATTGTCAGAAATTCCTTTTTCTCCCTTTTAAATCACCACATATGCCTATCTCCTGCCTCATAAAGCCTCAAAGATTACTAAAATGATTCTAAAGTCACATTTTCAGATTATTTCAATACCCCAAATTGCAATTTTTCTGGCCCTGAAAACTTGTCTCCACTGAGAGTTTGCAACCTGGCTGATTTAAAAAACTACATGTGATATTTATTCACAAGGCATAATTACTGTAAATGCAGTTCATGATACAGGGCCTTAGAAATGGCAGAAAGGAGTCATGTGGATCAGAGTACAGGGGAAGAACTTCATAGGGAGTGAGATTGAGAATGTTGAGAAATGTGCAGAAGGTATAAAATGAGAATTGCTTAATTTTAGTTTTTGATTGCCATCTGTCCCTCCTTTCAGTTCTTGCTCCAAATACAGGCGTTAAGCATATTATTGTCCTTAGCCTCTTAGAATTTTTCATATAACAATTTTTGGCTTATCCTTTACCCTTCAACCTTTACACCTGGGCAAACAGTGTGCAGGCCTCTTTTGGAGAGGGAGTTCTGGGCATCAGGTTGACCAGGTCAGCATGTAACTGTGAAGTATACCTTCCGGGATAAAACGAACTAAGGAAGTAAGGGCCAAGCCAAAGTGAAAAATGCAAAGGAGTAGAACAAAAGCAAGACATGATCCAACATGAAGGGTGTGCAAGCAGTGGCAAGCATAACCTAGTAAGCAGGTTCCAATGGTGCAGACAAGATGGAGTTCTTGAGAGAACAGTAAATACAAAAGGAAAAAAGCCCATTATATAAGCAAGAGTGGGCTTTAGAACCATCTTAAAAATTATTTGAACAGCCCTTACATTATTCGTCAGGTATAAATGATTTTTCTGACATTTAGTATCTTAAAGTATTTACTTTTTATAAGAAGGAATGGTCATTTAGAAAATCCACCATCAAGAACAAATATTATGGATTTGCTTGAATAGTGTACTCTGTTGTTCAAAATAGTAAAATTACACCTGTAGCTCAGTCAGTCAATCATCATACATTTCCTACAGACCTACAATGTGCAAGAAATAGCAATGTGCCTTTGGTAAGAAACAATATCCTAAAATATGATAAGGATGTTTAAGACACAATCCTGAGAAGCAGGAACTTTACAATTCCATCAGACAGATGAGATATGAATACTAAAATATTTGGATAATGATATGAGGCTGCTCATAAGAGTAAAATGAGTGATATAAACAGTATATTACAAGTATTCAGAGACGGGAGAAACTTCTGAGTTGGAATAATTAAATGAGGCTTACAAACCCAAGTCCTGAAGCTTCTGATAGGAAGAAAGAGATTAGAAAGAGCATTTCTCTAAATTCCTTACAAACAGTGTAAGCACAAATGTCTCCTTCTAAAACGTGCTTAACTAACCAGATTGAATTCTACACAATCCCTTCTTCATTTTGTACTCCAAAAATTCCTGTTTCCTTTATGTCCCACAGCCAATAATAATAGAAGATGTTGAATGAGTAACTTCAAAGATACAGAAAGGCTTCGAGAACATCTTGTAAACGAAGAAAAAAACATGGTCACCCTGAGGCTCCACAATGGTAATCACTGCTAAATACAAGTTTTCCACCTGTCCTTTGGGTATCTCCGTCAACCTACAAGAAGGCAAACTGCCCAAGCTAAGGTTAGAATAAAGCCCATTTGTAGTGGACCACAAAAAACAAACAGCTGTTCAACAGCTCAACAGTTGCTTTCGTGTGCAACTCACAGAACAGCTGTTTTAGGGCTTGTTAATAAATTTCGGTGGGTGTCCTCTGCCTTTTACAGTCCATCAGCATTTCTGGGAGAACACTGGAGTAAATCATGTAGTCAAGAGCCTGGAGGTATGTATGCTTTCACATTCATTTCCTACATTACAGTTAATGGGGACAACAGATGCCAAAAAAAGCCACACAGTTTACTTCATTTCTGAGACTTCTGTCAATGGAATGCAGTAGATTTTTACCTTAATAAAGGTTGAGACAACTTTCAGGTTTAGTTACTGTCATATTTAAGACTTAATAGGCAATAGTTTAGGAACAAAGAGTGATATATTATGATTTACAACTAATCTTTACTGACTTTTAAATCAATAATGCAGTGGGCTGTCTTACCAAAGAGAGTGGCAGGACACATTTTTAAACCAAAGCAAGTTGAAACAGGTCATAAAACTTGAGAATCTATGAAAATCCCCTTGGGATCTATGTTAACTACTTGGATTTCTTCTAAAACAAACAGAATTTCTTTTGTATTCCAATGACAATATTTTAAAAAGTGTGAATTCCCAGCTTTTGCACATAAAATATTATCATCATAATTCCTTAAAGCAACACAAAGTAAGTAAGAGCATTTTGTGTCAAGGTGTCAAGATACCCTGTTGAACAGAAGCTTGAAAAAGCTCAACTGCATCAAAGGGTAAAATAGAATTAAATCTACTGTCTCTATTTTTTTATTCATTCATTCAGAGGCACTGATTGAACCATTATGAGTTTTCTGAAATGAAAAACATGTTTCTTCCCCTCAAAAACCTTAAAATCTGTCAAAGCGACAGAGTATGAGCATGGTGATAAAAACAAAAAAAGAAATAAACACTAAAAACAGAAGTGCAGGCAAAGTATTTTCTAAGTACAGAGAAAGAACAAAAAAATGAAATAAGTATAATGAGTACTTACATTGGATTAGGCCTGTGTTAGGTACTATTATACTTATTAATTTAAATGTTCCACACAACAGCTCAGTGACAGAGGTATTATTTTCCCCATTTTACAGATGAGAAACATGAGGTTTATAAAGGTGGGTAACTTCTTCAGGGTCATGCAGCCAGTAAGTGCTAGAGCTGCAATTTAAACACAGCAATGCTTTACTCCAAAGCTTGCACTATAGATATGGTGAAAAGAAGAATCTTCAACAGCTGCTAAAGTGTACACTGAAGGATGCACTGCTTACACATCTGAAGGAGTATAAGCATATCTGTATTTGGCAGGCTGGCAGCGTGAGAAAGGTAACCTGATTTCATACAGTCACATGATGATAGCAACCCAATTTGTGTTAGGAAAGCATCAAGAAGCTCCAAAGGGAATAACTGGGTACTATTTTACTCCTATATACAACAAATATTTGAGTACCTCATGAGTTCAGTTTTAAACATTTGAGATTGAGATCCTTGAGACATCCAAAGAGACATGAAGAGAAGCCAGCGGGATTTGTGGGTCGGTAGGTCATCTGCAATGTCTCAGCTGGAAATACTATTTTCAGAGCGTACAGCATAATTGAAGCTAAAGGTAAGAACAAGGTTACCTCCAAAAAGAATATGGAGAAGAGGGCTTGGAACTGATGTTTAAGGAACAGCACGCTCTTCATTACTTCGTGCAGTGCTGTAAAACTACCTGGGTTTAAACTGTGGCAATGCTGTAGAAAGGGGATCAGAGAGGACTTCATGCAGACTTTGATCAGACATTGTACTAAGCTTTGAAGTCTAAGTATTATTTTCTGAGCTTGTGAAGGCAGGATGGGCAATTAACTCTTGAGGAAAGAGCATGAGGAAAAGTACAGAAGCATAAAATGAAGTGGTATATTTGAAGAGTAACAAGCAAATCTTCTACTGCAGCAGTGTAAGGACTGGTGGGAAAAAAGTCCACAAAGATAACCTAAGATCAATTATTAGAAAATTTAATCTATATGAAATAGGGATTTGCTAAAGTTTTGAAGAAAAGTAATAGCCATACTTATATTTTAGGAAAAGAAACTCTGATATCATTAACAGGGATTGATTAAAAAATAAGATTCTGACTTTTATTTCTGTGTGATGGGATAATATCTAAAGATATTAAACTAATTTTCCTGTATTTTCTTCTTTTGAATTTCCCTTCTCCCAAATTCATGCAGTGGCTTTCATGCTTTGGGGAGCAGTAAAAGATTCAAATTATGGCCTTTGAATTTTAAAAACTTATTTGAGCTATAGAAGTCTGGGCTTCTAAAGCCTCAACCCTGAAAACCTTGAAACTTTAAATTTATGCCACAAACAACAGATCTGGGATAAGAGTCAGTTTTCCCACCTCAAACTAAAGATTCCACAATCTGGGGAAGAAAATCAAAAGTGAAGCAAGAGAGTGAGATTCTAAAGGGTCCCCCCAAAAAAGGCCCTGACCAATCCTTCTCACCAGATGAGATTTGATAATTTAGGTGTATGAAACCCAGAAGAGTCTGGAGAACAGAAGAGCAGAAATGTCCTGTGTGTTCCTTTCTCAGATGTCTTTCCATTTCCTCTAACCCCAGCAGAAAACAGGAGCAGAAAATACAGACGGTTATATTTTGAGTCTAGAAAAATAGGTTTCCAAAAGCCTCAGAGTTCCCCATTGTTCTACAATACATAGGAAGGGCCACATGCTGTCTGTCTTCAAGAACAGGAAAGTAACTAGACTAGTGAGTCCCTGAGATAGGGCTGAGGACATAACAGTGATCTTCATGGACCTCAGCAATGGTCTAGAAAGGGATAGAGACACATCAACATTGATAGATAATGACAGAGAAACAGATTTTTCACTAAAAAAAAAATTTTTAAGAGAGACATAGGCACTCTGAGAGGATAGGAAAATCTGAGCTGTTGAGATTATTTCTATAACCCAGTTTACTGGGAATAAGAGATTAGAATTTAAATTCAGATATAAGAAAAAATGACATTAACTACTTACTAAAGTTTATAAATTGAGAATTTATGCCCACTACAACTTTGTCTCCAATATCCAAACCAGGGTCCAGGATATTAAACACACTCAAAATATTTCACAACTCATAGAAGATCTGTATTTTAAAAATACAGCAATGCAGGAAAAAGAAAACAGAAATGAACCACAATTCCCTTATTCACACATAGTCACCATCGCCACTGTGGCATACATAATTCCAAACCATTATTTTCAATAAAACATACTGTACAAAATATTTTGCATTTAGTGTTATATTGTCAATATCTTCCTATGACATTAGATATTCCACAAAATACCACTTGAGTGATCAATAATATTATACAACATCAATATAGACTAATTAATCGTATCATTTCCTTACTAGTGAACATTTTAGATTGACACTTTTGTTTTTGTAAATACAAATAATTTTGTGATTAATATCCCTATAAATAAATCTTTGTGACCATTGTGATCAGCATCTTTGGATAAATTTTTACAAATAAAAAGTCAAAAGGTACTTCCAGTTCAAGATAGCAGGTTGAAGAAATGCTGAAACCTCACTTACTCAAACACAGGCTGGGATATCAGAATAGTACTCATAAATATAGCACTGCATTCACAAACAAGGGAACTCGCTGAAGACAAAAAATGAAAATACTGAGGTTCATGAAATATTTCTGAGACATTGGGAAACGCTGATTTCTTTACAGTTTTCCAAGAAAATATAAATTTTAAATGTATAATTTTACCAAAAAATAATAGAAACAATATGTACCTTCCAAAAAACTAGGGGAAAAAACCAATAAGGAAAACTGTATTTATTGAAAGAAGACTGTAAAGAAGAAACAAGTCATGAAGAAGAAAAAAAAAAGAGGAAAACAAACCACAAAGAAAATCATTGCAAATAGAGACCACACCCCACAAAACATATGATAACTGAAATACAACCAAATATTTTATTAGTCATAATAAATGTTAAATAGCTAAACCTGCCCATTAGAAGAGAGACTCTGAGTTTGTATTTTTAAATATAAAACAATATGCTAGTCATAATACCTACCCTAAAACAAAGTGATATAGGTAATGTTGACTATAAAGGGATAAGAAAAGGCATTCAAGCAATTTATAGGAATAACACTGGTAGAGTAATAATAATTTCAGACAAAACAGAATTAAACAGTGTTATGTCATATTGGTTAAAGGACCAATTCATTAAGAAAACAAACTATGCTTCCTTGAAGAAATGGAGAACATTTTCATAGAAAATCTGTTTCTAAAAAAGGTAGAAAGCTTCCAAATTCATTTTATGAAACTAGCAAATTTCATTCTTATTAAGTAGGTAATACAGGAAAAGACTGCATTCTTTCTCTCGATGTTATTATGTCTGAATAAATACAGCTTTCAGAGGAGAACATAGGTTAGCCACAGTTTCTCAGCATCAGAAAAACTGACACTTTTGGCTGGGTAATTCTTTGTTGCGAGGCCTGAATTGTGAATAATTGGATATTTAACATCATCCCTGGCCTCTATCTACTAGATATCAGTAGCACTTCCTACCCCCACTGAGTCGTGACACAAAAATTGTCTCCAGATATTGCCAAATGATCTCCGGGAGGCAAAAATCATTCCTGGTTGAAAACCACTTAAAGGATATCAAAAAGATAGCTGGAAAAACTAGATTAAGCCAAAGCTGAACCCAACTCTAAATTTCCAGTTAGATGAGCTAATAAATTTCCTTACTGTTTAAAACATTTTAAAACTAATTTTCAATTACTTGCAGCTAATAGCATCAAAAAAGTTAACACTATGGCCCTATGCTAAGTTCTCTCCTTTTTTGTCAGAAATTACTTGCTATCATTTACAGTTAATTATCCTCATTGACTTTTACACTATGTGGCATGTCAAAAAGAAAAATTCCAGATGGATTCAAGATGGCAGCATGAGAGGTAACCTGGAGAACTCCTCCCAAAACCACAAATAGTACAAAAATATAGTTAATTAATACAACTAACCCTAAAACAGCAACAAGAAAGAAGGTTGAACCAGACTGCATACAGACCTCATGAACAGAGCAGACCTCACAAAACATGGTAACGTAGGAAAGCCTTAATCCAGTGGGACCCAGGCCCTTCCCCCACCCCAGCTCACCAGCAGGAGGAAGAGAAATGGAGCGGAGAGGGGGTGGAAGCTTGGGACTGCTGAGCGCCTAGCCCTGGAGATTTGCTTTGTGAGCGGAAGCTATATTGCTTGGTGCTCTGGACATTGGGGAGCTCGGATGGGCAGAGTGCTTGGGAGACTGACATTCCGGCCATTTGTGGAAGGGGGAATCATCAGCCAGCCACTCTGTGTCAGAGGAGGGGCAGGCAGTCTGAGAGGGTTCCTAGCAGCAAGACAGCTGCTGAAGGGGTGGGTTTGCACAGAACTGGCTGCACGGGAGAAGGGAGAGCTGAACAAGGTGGTCTGGATGCGCTCTGACCAGCTGGTTGGGAACTCTGAGGAGTTTCAAGGGCTCCATCCCCCTGGCTGCCTACTGAACTCCGAGGCCACCCACTGTGACATGAAGTCTGCTGCAACTTCCTCCTAGCATGCCGGCACTGGTTCGCAAACTGGCAGTCACTGTGCTGACATCAGGCCAGCCAGAGGGAGGCCCCACCTACAACACCTAGAGACACAAAGCACAGAAGCTTACATGTGTGTGCTTGCCCCACTGACTCTGACACTGGAGACAGGCATCGCAGACGGGAATCAGGAAACAGAACTTTCCTCCCCCCAGGAACCAGCTCCACTCCTCTGTGAACCCCACCCTCACTCGAGGAGCTGAACAGAACCAGAGACTGGAGTTTCTGCACATTAGTGGGCACCACACAGAAATATGACACATCAAAAGAACATGGTTCAGACCAAAATCTCACAAACCCCAGAAAAAGGACCAAATGAAACTGAACTCATGAATCTTCCTGAAAGAGTGTTCAAAACAAAAATCATAAAGATGTTTATGGAAGAACAGACAAATACTCAAGAACTCAGGAAAGAATTTAAGTCAGAGATTCAATCAATAAGAAATTTCATATCTGAAATGAAACATACAATGGAGGGATTTAAAAACAGATTAGATGTAGTAGAAGAGATGGTAAATAGAATAGAAATTAGAAAAGAGGAATACAAAGAACATGAGGCACAGAGAGAAAAAAGATTCTCTAAGAATGAAAGAATATTGAGAGAACTGTGTGACCATTCCAAATGGAACAATATTCACATAATAGGGGTACCAGAAGAAGAACAGAGAGAAAAATGGATAGAAAGTGTCACTGAGGAGGTAATTGCTGAAAAATTCCCCAATCTGGGGAAGGTGACAGTCTCTCAAGCCATGGAGGTACACAGATCTCCCAACACAAGGGACCCAAGGAAGACAACATCAAGACATATAGTAATTAAAATGGCAAAGATCAAGGATAAAGACAGACTTTTAAAAGCAGCTAGAGAGAGAAAAAACATCACATACAAAGAAAAACCCATCAGGCTATCATGAGACTTCTCAACAGAAACTTTACAGGCCAGAAGGGAGTGGCATGATATATTTAATACAATGAAGCAGACAGGCCTTGAACCAAGAGTACTCTACCTGGGAACATTATCATTTAAATTTGAAAGAGGGATTAAACAATTCTCAGATAAGCAAAAGCTGAGAGAATTTACCTCCCACAAACCACCTCTACAGTGAATTTTGGAGGGACTCCTATAGATGGAAGTATTCCTAAGGCTAAATAGATGTGACCCAAGGGATAAAAAAGAGTACAGATTATGATTCATAACATACAAACAATAGAGGAGGAAGAAAAAGGAGGAAAAGAAAAAAGAATCTTTAGGTTGTGTTTGTAATAGCATACAAAGTGAGTTAAATTAGACTGTTACACAGTAAGGGAATTACCCTTGAACCTTTGGTAACCACAAATCTAAAGCCTGCAATGGCAATAAGTACATACCTATCGATAATCACCCTAAATTTAAATGGTCTGAATGCACCAATCAAAAGACATAGAGTTACTTAATGGATAAAAAAACAAGATCCATCTATATGCTGCCTACAAGAGACTCACTTCAAACCCAAAGACATACATAGAATGAAAGTAAATGGATGGAAAAAGATATTTCATGCAACTAATAGGGAGGAAAAAGCAGGAGCTGCAGCACATCTATCAGACAAAATAGACTTCAAAACAAAGAAAGTCACAACAGACAAAGAAGGACATTACATAATGATAAAAGGGTCAGTCCAACAAGAGGCTATAACTATTATAAATACCTATGCACCCAACACAGGATCACCTACATATGTGAAACAAATACTAACAAAATTAAAAGGGGAAATAGAATGCAATGCATTCATTTTAGGAGACTTCAACACACAACTCACTCCAAAGGACATATCAACCAGACAGAAAATAAATAAAGAGACAGAGGCACTGAACAACATATGAGAACAGATGGATGTGATGGACATCAACAGAACACTTCATCCAAAAGCAACAAGATACACATACTTCTCAAGTGCACATGGAACATTTTCAAGAATAGATCATACATTAGGCCACAAAAAGAACCTCAGTAAATTCAAAAAGATTGAAATTGTAACAACCAGTTTCTCAGATCACAAAGGTATGAAACAAGAAATAAATTACATAAAGAAAACGAAAAAGCCCACAGACACATGGAGGCTTAATAACATGCTCCTAAATAATCAATGGATCAATGACCAAATAAAAACAGAGATCAAGCAATATATGGAGACAAATGACAACAATAATTCAACACCACAAAATCTGTGGGATACAGTGACGGCCGTGCTAAGAGAGAAATATATTACAATACAAACCTACCTCAGGAAAGAAGAACAATCCAAAATGAACAGTCTAAACTCACAATTAATGAAACTAGAAAAGGAAGAACAAATGAGGCCCAAAGTCAGTAGAACGAGCTACATAATAAAGATTAGAGCAGAAATAAATAAAATTGAGAAGAATAAAACAATAGAAAGAATCAATGAAAGCAGGAGCTGGCTCTTCGAGATAAAAAACAAAATAGCCAGATGAACCCCTAGCCAGACTTATCAAGAAAAAAAGAGAGTCTACACACATAAACAGAATCAGAAATGAGAAAGGAAAAATCACCACAGACACCACAGAAATACAAAGAATTATGAGAGAATACTATGAAAAATTATATGCTAACAAACTGGATAACCTAGAAGAAATGGACAACTTTCTAGAAAAATACAACCTTCCAAGGCAGACCCAGGAAGAAAGAGAAAATCAGAATAGACCAATTACCAGCAAAGAACTTGAATTGGTAATCAAAAGACTATCTAAGAACATACATAACTTCTGAACCAGATAGTTTCACTGCTGAATTTTATCAAACATTTAGTGAAGACCTAATATCCATACTCCTAAGTTTTCCAAAAGTAGAAGAGGAGGGAATACTCCCAAACTCATTCTATGAGACCAACATCACTCTAATACCAAAACCAGGCAAAGACACCACAAAAAAATAAAATTACAGACAAATATCCCTGATAAACATAAATGCAAAAATACTCAACAAAATATTGGCAAACCGAATTCAAAAATACATCAAAAAGATCATCCTTCAAGATCAAGTGGGAGTCATCCCACGGATGCAAGGATGGTACAACACTGGAAAATTCATCAACATCATCCACTACATCAACAAAAAGAAAGACAAAAACCACATGATCATCTCTGTGGAAGCTGAAAAAGCATTCGACAAAATTCAACATCCATTCATGATAAAAACTCTCAACAAAATGGGTATAGAGGGCAAGTACCTCAACATAATAAAGGCCATATATGACAAACCCACAGCCAACATTATACTTACCAGCGAGAAGCTGAAAGCTTTTCCTTTAAGATCGAGAACAAGACAAGGATGCCCACTCTCCCCTCTTTTATTCAACATAGTTCTGGAGGTCCTAGCCACGGCAATCAGACAACACAAAGAAATAAAAGGCACCCAGATTGGCAAGGAAGAAGTCAAAATGTCCCTGTTTGCAGATGACATGATATTGTACATCAAAAACCCTAAAGAATCCACTCCAAAACTACTAGATCTAATATCTGAATTCAGCAAAGTTGCAGGATACAAAGTTAATACACAGAAATGTGTTGCATTCCTATACACTAACAGTGAATTAGCAGAAAGATAAATCAGGAAAACAATTCCATTCACAATTGCATCAAAAAGAATAAAATACCTAGGAATAAACCTAACCAACAAGGTGAAAGATCTATACTCTGAAAACTACAAGACACTCCTAAGAGAAATTAAAGAGGACACTAATAAATGGAAATTCATCCCTTGCTCTTGGCTTGGAAGAATTAATATTGTCAAAATGGTCATCCTGCCTAAAGCAATCTACAGATTCAATGCAATCCCTATCAAAATACAAAGTGCATTCTTCAATGAACTAGAGCAAATAGTTCTAAAATTCATATGGGATGACAAAAGACCCCGAATAGCCAAAGCTATCCTGAGAAGGAAGAATAAAGCAGAGGGAATTATGCTCCCTGATTTCAAGCTCTACTACAAAGCCACAGTAATCAAGACAATTTGGTACTGGCACAAGAACAGACCCATAGACCAGTGGAACAGAATAGAGAGCCCAGATATAAAACCAAGCATTCATGGTTAATTAATATACGATAAAGGAGCCTTGGATATACAATGGGGAAATGACAGCCTCTTCAGCAGCTGTTGTTGGAAAAACTGGACAGCTACATGTAAGAGAATGAGTGTAGATTATGGTCTAACCCTATACACAAAAATAAACTCTAAATGGATGAAACACCTGAATGTAAGTCATGAAACCATAAAACTCTTAGAAAAAAACATAGGCAAAAATCTCTTGGACATAAACATGGGCAACTTCTTCATGAACATACCTCCCCAGGCAAGGGAAAGAAAAGCAAAACTGAACAAGTGGGACTATATCAAACTAAAAAGCTTCTGTACAGCAAAAGATGCCATCAGTACAACAAAAAGACATCCTACAGTATAGGAGAATATATCCATAAATGACATATCCTATAAGGGGTTGACATCCAAATTATATAAAGACCTCATGCACCTCAACAAACAAAAAGCAAATAAGCCAATTGAAAAATGGGCAGAGGAACTGAACAGACACTTCTCCAAAGAAGAAATTCAGATGGCCAATAGGCACATGAAAAGATGCTCCACGTCGCTAATCATCAGAGAAATGCAAATTAAAACCATAATGAGATATCACCTCACACCAGTTAGGATGGCCAACATCCAAAACACAAACAACAAATGTTGGCAAGGGTGTGGAGAAAGGGGAACCCTCCTACACTGCTGGTGGGAATGTAAATTAGTACAACCATTGTGGAAAGCAGTATGGAAGTTCCTCAAAAAACTCAAAATAGAAATACCATTTGACCCAGGAATTCCACTCCTAGGTATTTACCCTAAGAATGCAGGATCCCAGATTCAAAAAGACATATGCACCCCTATGTTTGTCACAGCACTATTTACAATAGCCAAGAAATAGAAGCAACCTAAGTGTCCATCAGTAGATGAATGGATAAAGAAGAGGTGGTACATATACACAATGGAATATTATTCAGCCATAAGAAGAAAACAAATCCTACCATTTGCAACAACATGGATGGAGCTAGACGGTATTATGCTGAGTGAAATAAGCCAAACGCAGAGAAAGACAAGTATCAAATGATTTCACTCATCTGTGGAGTATAAGAACAAAGGAAAAACTAAAGGAACAAAACAGCAGCCAACTCACAGAACCCAAGAATGGACTAACAGTTGCCAAATGGAAAGGGATTGCGGTGGGTGGGAAGGAAAGGAGAAGGGGAATAGGGGGCATTATGATTAGCATACATAACATAGGCGGGGTACGAGGAAGGCAGTATATAGCACAGAGAAGACAAGTAGTGACTCTATAGCATCTAACCACACTGATGGACAGTGACTGTAATGGGGTATGTGGGGGGGAGTTGATAGTAGGGGCTCTTGTAACCATAATGCTGTTCAAGTGACTGTACATTAACGATACCAAAATTTTAAAAAGTGACAATTCCAAATTTGAATTTATAAAATAAAACTATACTAGTTAAAAAAAGAAATATTCCAATTGGAATTTCTTTAAACCTATGATGTATTTGGACAGAATGTATATCATTACAACATATAGGTTTTCCATAAAAGATCATGGTTTTTTTCTCAATTTTTATGTGGCCTTTTCTGCTTCTAAATACAGTTCTATAATTTTTGCTATACTGGTGTTGCACATTTACTGTTACAGTAATGCTTGGGCATTTTTGTTTAGTTGCTGTTGATAAATGACATTATTTCTTCAATGTAATTTGATTGATAATTACTGAAATTAGGAGAATTTTATTGTCTACTTCAGGAGTCAGGAAACTGTGTCTTTTGAGCCAAATCTGACATGTAATCTGTTCTTAAAAATAAAGATTTATTAGCACACATCCAGGTTCGTTCACTTACTTAGTGTCTATGGCTGCTTTCACACTACAACAACACAATTGAGTAACTGCAACAGGCACCGACATTCCTCAAAACCTGTGATAGTTACTGTCTGGTCCTCTACAGAAAATTTACTAGTTTTTGGTCCTTTTCAGTGAACTGTTACTAGTTACAAAAATTTTTCAGTTAAATCTCTAAGGTTATCTAGACTACCAATCTTCAAATCTTCCTCTTTTCCAAACTTCATTCCTTGTATTTTGGGGTCAGTTTAGTTGGTTGGTTGGTAGGTAGGCTGGTCAGCTGTTATTAAGGAACTGCCTAAAACTTTTTCTGATATTAACAACAATGTTTTTAAGATTTGATTACTGACTACAATCT
This sequence comes from Smutsia gigantea, assembly GCA_032199065.1. NCBI lineage: Eukaryota > Metazoa > Chordata > Mammalia > Pholidota > Manidae > Smutsia > Smutsia gigantea. The sequence continues at coordinate 48,131 of JAVSCE010005204.1, forward strand.
GACATTGGGTTTAAGCAGCTTTTCTTTACTATATTAATTAAATACCTTTGTATGTGTCTTAGTCTCAGCCTTTTCATCATGAATGAATATCAAATTACATTATCTTTTGATGATTAAGTATTTTATTTCTTGATCTATTAATGTGGCTAATTATTTCATTATTTAATACTTAACCATCTTTGCATCTCTGGGATAAACTATATATATATATTAATGATATATCATCTTTCCATTTTATTCCTACATTTCTTCAGAAGCACTTTATCCAGGACTATTAACATCAATATTCAGAAGTACAATCTGTTTATCTTTTTGTGTTTTTGCTCGTTTTATCATAATTATGTTATATTAATGATAAAATAAGGAAGTTTTCCCTTTTGTTCTAAACTCTGGAACAGTTTCCTTAGGAAATAAATGACTTATACTTGTAATATTGAAGAAATTCCAATAAAAAACTATCTGGGTAAGAAGAGATTTTTTTTTTAGAGCTAACTTTTTGACAACTCTTTTGGTTTCTTCTAGAGTCACTGATCTCTCCATTTTTCTACATCTTGAGACAATTTTAGTCATTTGGGGTTTTCCAGAAAATCAATACCTTGAGTTTTCCAATCTACTAGGAGAGAGCTACATATAGAAGTCTGTTATTCTTAAAAGTTCTCTGTCTCTATATACTTTTATATTTTTAATCTTATGTATTTTCTTTCTCTCTTTTGCTTTTTTCTTTCCTTCGTCTTTTATTTTTCTTAATTACATTTTCCAATCAGGTTTCCTCTTTACACTCCAATTATTTGCCCTTGAACTTATTTTATTAATGCTATATATTCAATTTTTTGCTTCATAAATTTCCCTTTTAAACTGGCATTAGAGTGTCATTAGTGAAACTTAAACAAAAAGTTTCTCACTTTCATTAATAACATGATTCTCTTATTTCTCTGAATACTAACCATAACACAAATATATGCAGGTAGCTAAAGTCCTTAAAACTGTGCTTGTATATTTTGGAAACAGCATAATGGAAAATAGTGTCAACATTTTTGTAAGAAGCATAGATAGATCTGTGATAGGAAATTCCAAAATTATGAAAAACTAATAGAAAATGAAACTAATTATCAACTAGATGAAAAGTGTTCAATCTCTAACAATTTTTTGAAATAAAAATACATTTTGCTTTATTTATAAATTGGAAAAGATTTTTTTTCTCATGCTGATAGAACAAAATGCTGGAAAATGTATAAACAGCAATTTTCTGGCAGTAGTACAAATTTATATACCATTTCAGGTATATAAGTATAAAAAAAAGCTTTACAGGGGTTATAATAGGCAAATTTATGGCTTGAACTCTATCTTAAGGAAAAAGTTCATCATGGTATTAAATATAATTATAAAATTTCATATGTACCCTACAACTTTAGAAGTATAAAAGTGTTTAATTAAATTATAACTGAGTCACATGATAAAACTGGATGATGTAAAATGTTTGTAACAAGTATATGAAAACATGAAAAATATGTATGCATTACCATTAAGTAAAAAAAGGTAGAATTTTAAAATTGTAGAAACAGTATATTTAAAACTATGCTTCCTTTTTGGCTTTTATGCATGCAGACTATAAATAGATATAGATCTACATATAAAGAGAGAGAAAAAGAAAGATTGTTATCACATACTAATACACCAAAACATTAACAACGTATGTTAAGGTGATCAAATTACAGATTATTTTATTCCATATTTTACTTTTACCTTTCCATATTTTTTATTGAGATGTAATTCATATAGCCCCAAATTCCCCATTTTAGTATACTTAGTATTCTTAGTACATTCATTATGCTGCACAACCATCAAAACTAATTTCAGAATATTTTTATTGGCACTAAAAGAATCTCCATAAATATCAGAAGTTAGTCCTAATTCCCCTCTCCACCACTTCCCATGGCATCCACTAATCAATTTACAATCTATATGCAGATCTACATGAATACATATGGACGTTTCATATACATGAACTAATATACTATGTGGTCTTTTAGTCAGCCTTTCATTTAGCATGTTTTCAAGATTCATCCATGATGTAGCATATATCATTACTTCAATCCTTTTTGTGGATAAATAATATTCCATAGTATGGATATACCAACTTTGCTTTTATCTATTTAGCAGCTAACAGATATTTGGGTTGTTCCAGTTTAAGGCTATAATGAATAATGCTGATATGAGCATTTATGTACAAGTTTTCTGTGAACACATGTTTTCAGTTCTCTTGTACATATACCTGGAAGCAGAATAGCTAAGTCAGATAATATTCTGTTAAACTTTTTGAGGAACCACCAAGTTATTTTCCACATGGTCTGCAGCATTTTTCAACCCCATCAAAAGTATATGAGGGCTCTGATCTCTGCATATCCCCACCAACACTTGTTACTATTTTTTCTTTCCTCATCATAGCCATTCTAATAGTATGAAAGAGTTTCTCATTAGTTCCCCAAAAACTAATTATGTGGAGCACCTTGTGCTTATTGGATATTTATATATCTTTTTGGGAAAATGTCTAGTACAAACAACACCACAGAAATACAAAGGATTATAAAATCCTTTGAAAAGTTATATACTAGCAAACTGGACAACCTATAAGAAATGGATAAATTCCTAGAAGTATATTATGTACTCTTCCAAGACTGAATCAGGAAGAAAAAGAAAAAGAAAATCCAAACAGTACTGATAGTAATGAAACTGAATCAGTAATCAAAAAACTTCCAACAAATAAAATTCCATTCCAGATAACTTCACAGGTGAATTCTACCAAACATTTAAAGAAGAGATAATACCTATCCTTCTCAAACTACTCAAAAAAGTAGAAAAGGAAGGAATGCTTCCAAATTCATTCCAAGAAGCCAGTAAAACCCTGATAACAAAACCAAAGATGCTACAAAAAAAGAAAATTACAGACCCATATCCTTGAAGAACATAGATGCAAGCACCCTCGACAAAATATTAGCAAACCAAATTTAAAAATACATGAAAAGGATCATTCAGCACGTCCAAGTAGTATTTATTCCAGGGATGGAAGAATGGTTCAGCATTAACAAATCAAACAATGTGATACACCACATTAAGAAAATGAAGGACAAAAATCTTACGATCCTCTTAATAGATGTTTGAAAAGCATTTGACATAATTGAATATCCATTAATGATAAAAAGTCTCAGCAAAATAAATAATCTCATTAAACAATTGGCAGATGACCTAAATAGACATTTTCCCAAAGAAGACATACAGATGGCCAAGAGACATGAAAAGATGATCAACATCACTATCATTGGGAAAATGCAAATGAAAACTACAATAAAATATCACTTCATACTAGTCAGAGTAGATAGTGTCAACAAAACAAGAAATAACAAGTGGTGGTGAGGATATGGAGAATAGGAAATTCCTGTGCCCTGTTGGTGGGAATGTAAAGTGGTACAGTCACTATGGAAAACATAGTATGGAGATTCCTCAAAAAATTAAAAATAGAAGTATCGTATGATCAAGAAATTCCACTTCCGGGTATTTACCCAAAGAAAACAAAAACACTAATTTGAAAAGATACATGCACCCCTATGTTTACTGCAGCATTATTTCCTTTTTTTAAATCTTACATGGGGGTGCCTACAATAAAATGCACAAATCTTAGTGTACAGCTCGATAAATTTTGATGTGTGTGCACACTCATGTAATTACCCAATTAAGATATCAAACATTCTCATTATCTTTCCCCCTTCACCTATTTTGCCCACCCCCCCAACCCCTCCCTTTTGGCAACCACAGGTCTATTCTGTTTCTGAGTCAGTTTCACTTTTGTTTGCTTGGTTTTTAGATTCAACATAAAAGAGACCACATGGTATTTCTCCTTCTCTGTCTGACTTATTTCACTTAGCATAATGCCCTCTAGGTCTGTCCATGTTGTTGCAAATGTCAAGATTTCATTCTATTTTCTGGCTAAGTAATATTCCACTGCAGATACCACATCTTTTTTATCCATTCACCTATCAATGGACATTTAAGTTGTTTCTGTATTTTGGCTATTATAAGTCAGGCTATGGTAACCACAAAAGTGTATATACCTTTTCAGATCAGTGATTTTGTTTTCTTTGGGTAAATTCTCAGAGGTGGAATTGCTGGGTCATATAGTATTTCTATTTTTAGTTTTTTTGCAGCACTATTTTTAATAGCCAAGATATGGAAGCAACCTAAGTGACCACTGGTAAGATGAATGGATAAAAAAGATGTGGCATATATACACAATGGATATATTGCTCAACCATAAAAATGAATGAAATCTTGCCATTTGTTACAACATGGATGGCCAACTGGCACATGAAAAGATGCTCCACATTGGTAATCATCTGGGAAATGTAAATCAGAACCACAATGAGGTGTCACTACCGCACACCTCAGAATGATCAGCCAAAAGACAAGAAAGAGCAAGTGCTGGTGAGGATGTAGAGGAAAAGAAACCCTCCTAGACTAGACTGTTGGTGGGAATGTCAATTGGTGTAGCCTCTATGGAAAACAGTATGGAGGTTACTCAAAAAACTAAAAATAGAAATAGCATATGACCCAGTAACTCCATCTCCAGGACTCTACACAAAGAAAACAAAATTCCTGATTCAAAAAGATATATGCACCCGTATGTTTATTGTCACATTATTTACAATAGCCAAGATATGGAAGCAATAAACATGTCCAGATGAATAGATAAAAAATAAGTGGTACATATATACAATGGAGTATTATTCATCCACAAAAAAGAAAGAAATCCTGCCATTTGTGATAACATGGATGGACCTAGAGGGTATTATGTTAAGTGAAATAACCCAGGCAGAGAAATAGAAATACCATATGATTTCACTTCAATGTAGAAATCTAAAAACAAAACAGAACAAAATGAACAAAACAGCAGTAGATGCATCAACACTGAGAAATGACTGGTGGTTACCATAGAAGAGGGGTTAGGGTGGGTGGTGAAATAGGTGAACGGGATTAAGAGACACAAAATTTCAACCATAACATAAATTAGTCATGAGGATGAAAGTACAGTATAGAGAATAGATTCAGTAGTTCTGTAACATCTTTCTATGTTGACAGATAGTAACTACACTAGTTGGGGTGAGGATTTAATAATGTATATAACTGTTGAATCATTGTATACTTGAAACCAATATAATACTGTATATCAACTATACTTCAATAAAAAATAAGAAGTAATATTTTTAAATAAATTTTAAAAAGATTGTATCTCCAATATAGTCACATTCTGAAGCACTGTTGGTTAGGACTTCAACATGTGAATCTGGAGGGGCAGGGCACAACTCAGTCCACTTATTAATACAGATGCATTTTATTTACTTTTGTTTCCTAACTCCTCTAGTTAGAACCTCAAGTACAATACTGAATAGAATTGGCAAGAGTAGACACCTGGGTCTTGTTCCAAATCTTAGGATGAAAACTTGTGGTATTTTGCCATTAAGTATGATATTATATGTAGGTTTTCCATTGATACCCTTTACTATGTTGAGAAAATTCCCTTCTATTTTGAGAATGTTGAACATTTTTATCATAAAAGGTGTTGGATTTTGTCAAATGTTTTCCTGTCTTTATTGAGATAAACATGTGTTTTCCCTTTAATCTCTTAATATGGCTTATTGATATATTAATTTTCATAAGTTGAACAATCAGGCATAATATTAGTTTTATACTTACATATGTATTTTCCTTTATCAGAGATCTTTAGTTCTTTGTAAAGCTTTGAGTTACCATCTAGTATCCTTTCATGTGAGCCTGAAGGATTTCCTTTAGCATTTATCATAGGGCAGGTCTATAAGCAATGGACTTGTTCCTGGTATTATTACAAAAATTTCCTGATCATCACCATTACCTTTATGTAAATAATTTAGTAGCACCTGTCTAACCCAATATAAAATGGGTAAAACAGATCTATTATATCTAAGACAACATTATAAGGCTATGTCTATGATGAAAAACAAAGCCTTGAAAAATAAACTTATTTTAAAACATTAATGATACAAAAAATAATTAATGTTTGTGAGACAACCAATTTTCCAAAAATTGGATAAAACAGCTATTGGCCAGACATAGGGTAAACTGAAGAGAAGCATAGATAGATATGAGCCAAATGAAAAATTATCACTTCCCTTGTTGTGAGGTAAGTAGGTCTCAGGAGCATTAATTAAACATACATACCTTAACAAAATTGTGCAACATACAATACCCTAAATAGTCATTCATGTTAATTGCAGTAGTAAAAACATACACTTAGTAAGGCGCTAAGACCAAAAGGATTTTATTTCTTTTTACCATTTTAAAAAGAGTTCCTAGACTCACTGACTCTCTTAGCAACAGGATATAGAGAATTTACTGAAATCAGCAGGCTGTTGGTGGAAAAAGAGTAAATGGTTCAGACAGAGATGACAACTTGGGAGAATGGACATTGAGTACATTTTTTAGAGGAAAGAGAAGATGGAAGACAAGACCTCAAGAGAAGTAAGACCTCCAAAGCACTGAATGAGGGACAGATCTATGATATAAGTTCCCAAATGGTCACAAATACGAGTTTGAGAATTTAAAATAGTATGAGTATCCTACATACTAAGTTTGTTTACATTTACTAATTAAAACTTACATTTTCTTCTTTTTGCTGTACTTTACTGCTAAAACTATTTTCCTGTATGTCTTAATTTTGATAAATAAAATTTGTGCTTACTATGAAAAATATTAGCTCAGGCTGCCATAACAAAACACCATCGACTTGGTGGCTTAAACAGAAATTTATTTTCTCACAGTTCTGGATGCCCAACTTGACGTAGCCAGCATGGTTGAGTTCTGATAAGAGCTCTTTTCCCTGGCTTGAGATAGCTACCATCTCAATGTGTCCTCACATGGCAGAGAGAGCAAGCTCTCTGGTGTCTCCTTTTATAAGGGCACTAATCCCATTGGGAGGGCCCCACCCTCATGATTTCATCTAAACCTAATTGTCTTCCAAAGGCCCTATCTCCAAATACTATTATATTGGGAGTTAAGGCTTCAATATATGAATCTGGGAGGGGCATAATTCAGTCTATACCAGAAAAAAATGTTATCAGTTATGTTTTACTCTTCTCCTAAGACTTCTATTATAATTAATTTTAAGGAAAAATACATTTGTGTATGTATTTATTCTTGTGAGCTTAATTTAAAAATGGAGTCAAGAGAGACAATTGTTAGTTAAATGAAACACATGAATATCAAAGTCTTAAAGGATTATGTGTCTCGTTCCCTAAGGAAATAATCCTCTGAGAAGCAGGTAATAGCAAAAGCGTCTGACATGGCTAAAATAGTATCAGCAGTGGAGCCATTCAGTGTTTCTCTGAGCAGATTTAGTGATCCATCTCATCTCAGCTGGGCTGTTGAGAGGTTTATTTAAGCATTGTTATTTCTTTAGACTGCAGTTTTAATGAGCCAGCCATTTCATTTTTATCTTCATTCAGTGGCTTAACTCACGTACTAATTGTTCCAGTACAATGATCACTGGAGAGCTGAAGGATTCACTGATCTACAAAACTTTTGACATATGCATACTATATCACAGAAATTTCTTACTTCCAACTTGGGTACTGCCAAAAACATCTTTTGAGAACACAATAATGAATATAAAGTTAATAAGATCAAGACTTCATCATTTCTGACTGATATCACAGGATGAGAGTCCCATTTTGTATTTAAAAATTATTTGGTTAAGATTAAATACGTAGAGACTTTGTTAACTTTGAGGTTGAAATACTTAATTCAAAGAAACTTTGATCACTTAATAATTCCCATCATATTGTACATGGAAGGGAATTATATTTATCATTAACCAAGAAAATTAATCTAGTAAAGCTACTGATGTGAATCCTGATTATGATATGTTTGAAGAAACCGTTTTCCTTGGTTTATTAAACATCTATTTCTAAAAACAAATGAATTTATTAGTGTGTGGAAAGCAATATTTCTAAAAATTATTATACTAGGAAGGGCTGTCCTCTTAGGATTACTTAATTTGAAGGACAGCCTGGAGGCCTAGCCAATACCTCCAGCAAAAGAGATTTTATTTGAGGAAAGTCATCATGTGATGGTAGGTAGGTCTAGGGTTCCCCTTGCATTTTCAGAAGCCTTTGGCACTTTAAACCGATTTACCCTGGTGAATGCTATGTTCTCTTTTGTAAATATTAACACTAATATCCCATTTATAGAATAAAAAGTTCTCAGGGTGGAGGGGAAAAAAAAAAACCTTAATCTTAAAGACCAATATAATCCAAAGAGGCATCTTTAAGTAAAAAGCCTGAACCACACTCTGACGCACTGAGACAATTTGTAGTAAATTAGGGCCCAAACAGAGGAAGTCTTGTTTAATTAAAGGTTCTGCCTCCACTGCTGTATGTAATGTCTATAGGTGAAAAATAAGCCTCAAGTTGAATTCATTGACTTGGATCACATTGTTCACTTTTCCAGTTGGGTGGCTTGGTTCTATTATATGGAATTGAAACATCTGGAAGTCAGAATTATGTTAAGCAAGAAACAATATCTAAATCTTTCAAATGAATCATTACCTCACTTTTACAACACAGATGAAATGCCAAATATGTACTGTGCTATGGTTTCACAGAACCATAACCCTACAATGTCATTTTTACCCCAAAATGAAAATAGTTGAATCTGTAACAATATTTAAACGAATGCTGAACCACTTCACAAGTATCTTAGAAAGTTACAAAAAACAGGTTTTGTTTGTTTTTGTTTGAATACAGTATTTAGCTCTTTTAAAACAGTATTGGACATATGTTGAATAGCCCTTTTACTGTCTCCTTCACCCATGTATCCATATTAATCAAGCATTGTACATTGTAGTAAAGCAACAAAGATTGTTTTAAAAAAGACTAATCAAGTGTATCCAAAATTGAAAATCAGCGGATTTGCTTTAACCCTAACTGTGTAGTATCTTAATCAATTAATAAACATGCACTTTGACCCTAAAGGAAATCAAACTGGATCTAAATGTCAGGTAGAAGTCCTATAAAAAACTATATAGACTAAGGCTCTCAACAAAATGCCATAATTTTAAAACTGTTTAGATAAAGGTTTACCCATTAGACTTAAGAACATAGACTACATCTTTTTTATTTTTGTATCCCTTATTTATTTTGTATGCTTTATTTACTTTTTAACACAATGTGTGATACATAATATTCAACACATGTCTTTAAAAGAATGGCTTAATAGATCCTGGTGGAGAAAATAAAATTTTAGTTAAACTTGGGTTATGCATATGTAGGGTTATAGGTTTTAAAATTACAATGCTCACCAGCCAGATTATGTATCATTGAATCAGACGTTTGTTGATAAATTATTTGACTGAACTTCCAAGGGCACTGTGACTGTCAACACTTCAAATGATACAGACATGATAGAATAGTTTTCAACACATCAGTCTGATCCAGTCAGCTACACTATCTATACGGCAGGTGAATGGGCACAGACCCAGAAACATCAGTATCTCTGCAGGAATTACCATGGTGGCAGACCATAACTGACTCCTTTCACTGAAAGATAGGGTAAAACCATTTACTAACTTCCCTGATCTTGAGTATGAAATAAGCTCACTTAAAACAGGCAGATCAGTTGTATACCTACACATAACTTGGGCCTCAGAGGGTAATCTGAACTTCTGCCATAGATAAATACTTACCTTTTCTGTGTCTAGTAACCAGAGAGTATATAACATTTTAAGAAAAGTGAGACAAAGCTTAATGATGGGGGGTATAGACTGCAAATAACAAGGATCAGTAAAAATATCATTTAAATCCTTAGTATTTTTTATTTATTTGTATTATCATTATTCAAAATGCTAACTTACTATTTAGATGTAGAGAAGCCAAAACTCATGCTTCCATCTTTCAGTTAAATACTCATTAAACACCAGCATTTCAGAGTGATGTTGCTCAACAGAATTATATCACAGACTTTTCTAACATTTGGTGTAATATCATTTGTGCTCTTGGAAATGATATTTTAATGAGATCCCTTACCACTTTGCCTTTTATAGAAGTAAAGATCACAGAACTAGAAAAGACTGTAAAAGCTTCTTTGGGGCACTCAACGTATAACTATGCAGATTTTACAAGGTGAGGTAAATAAAGCCCAGAAAAGTTGATACTTTCTCCACTACTAAAATTTAGAAGTGGTAGGAAGAAAAAAAGTGTAACTGTTTATTAATATTATTATTAAAACTATTGGCATCTCTATTTCTTGTCCAAAAATAAGAGGTGGCTAATGAAGAGTAGATGCTGGTTTGTTCTATATTTTTCCCAATTCTCATACCGAGTAGTAACTTTTCCAGCTATCCCTATGACACCTAGATTTCATAAGAGGAAAAAAGCTTAGCTCAATTCAAATTTCATACTAAACCATACCACTGAAATAATTCTGCTCTCAACATCTCTATGCTGATCCAATATATTGCAGTTCTCCCAAAGTCATGTTTCTGTACCTCAGTGGAATAAAACATGTAGGAATCCATCATCATCATTACCATATGGATAAGTAAAACTTCGTGCTCATAATATTTCTTCTTCTACATATACAATAAAGCCAGAGAAGTGAGCCTAGCATTCTGAACAAACAAAACTAAACAAAAAGCACACAAAACAAGTCTTGTCTACCTAATAGTTCACTTTGTAGGGAATACCTAAAATTCTTTTTTGGTGGCTAATCCTCAAAAAATATCCCTTGGTATAAGACTTTATTAATTAGGCAATGAGTCAGGACAACCTGAATTAATTCATTAGAGGATGGTACTAATATGTCACAAGTAGCTTTTTTCTTCCCATCTCCATCTCTCAAACCACCCCAGTTTACATTCATGCATATTAAAATTTTAAATGACCATAAAAGGAATTCTAGCTCTGAGTTTTGGTTATCCATAAATACCTAAAGCAAACTGTCTTTTCTTTGAAGAGCCATCACTAATTCCTCTGTTATTAACATGGCTCTAACTTAGACTTTATTTCTCAATATTCAATCTGTGTTGCATAGCATCAAATTTCCTGAGTGCCAAATTTTTTAATTATCTATCAGTTCTTACTCTCTAACTATTAAATAGCTTTTAGCATTAAATGCTATAGTAAAGTCATAGGACTTTCTTTTGTCTTTCAACCTTTTATGCTAAAATAAGTTATTCTAGGAAACCTAAGTCCCTACCCTAATTATATTATAAATCCAACTCTAATTAACCCATTTCACTCTAAAATAAACATTGGTTTTAATCAGGACTAATAACCACAAGAGATTTCTACAATAGATGATGAATATCCCATTGCATGTAAGGCTATTAGTAATTTCTGATATAGAGGCTTACAAGGTACATTTGGAATGTTGACATCTACGTTAACCAAATGACTCATACCAAACACATATTCCCGACTTGAAGCCTTTCAGTTCAATATAACCCAATATATTTGTATTTGCTTTGTCTGCATCACATAAATAACCACATTCTGGTACCAACCTTGTAATTACATGAGAACCTGAGTCCCCTATGGACACTTTCTATCAACTACGTCATAAATGAGATTACATTTCTTCTAAACTTTCACAAAACTTACTAGGTAGTATAAAATCTCAAATGGGGGAGAAAAGGCCCCAGATTTACTATCCTGAGAAACCTTGCTCCTTTTGTGCAGTGTCTCTCTTGATGAGCACAGCAAAATGAACAGTGATATATACAAAATGTAGTGAATTAACTGATCTGTTCTATGTACAGTTCTTGAGTCAACTTGAAATTTCCTGTAGCAGTTAACAAATATAAGTATAAAAGAAAAGGATGACAGAAGGGAAGAATTAAAATCATATTAATATTAAAGGTAATTTCTATTTTGTATCTGTTCATATTCTTTAATATCGTGTATGACTGAGGAATTAATATAAGTCTCTCAAATGTTAAAAATTCTTATGAAATAATTTTATCTGTGCTGGCTATGGTTACAGTTGAAAATTATGCCAAAAATTACAATACTGTCTAGGTATTTTTCCAAAGAGCTGAAATAAATTGCTGAGTGAAAAATTAAACATATTTCTCTTCATGGCAGAAGTTTCATTATCTCAAAAGAGCTTCAAAATTGTCAGTTACTTTTCCTTTAACCATTATGGACTGAAGATGATCTAATCTGAAAGCCAAACTTTATTCAAGTTTAAAATGATTCAGAATCACAGAAACTAAAGCTTCAGAACTACTAATTGAGATTTTCAATCCTCCCAGTTGAAAACCTTTCAACTAAAGTTTCTAGAATAATTTTATACATGCTCTATAATCCTTACATAGACTTGCTCCCTCATTATGATGTGAAAAAATGTGAGGTAAAGACTAGAGGCTTTTAATATTTTATATATTTTACACATAAGTTGTAGAAAAATTCTGTTTTATACTTATGGTCCAAAAATTCACTTGAATATTAAAAATAATCATTCACACTACTTTAGTTCACTCAGTAAGGTAAGATTCTTGGAATCATTTAGTTTTACTTATGAATGGCCACACCTCAGGATGGTGAAGTAAAAGAATGAGAAAAAGTACCTAAGAGTAGGAAATCTTATGCCAAGTTAATTATATTGTTTTCTGATGTTTTTCTCCATAATATACTTGAAAATGAAAAAGAAGACAGAGCTATATTCCCCCTACAGAGAAGATTATGAGGCTCAGTTAATTACACATTAAAGTCAACTCTTAGAGTCCTTGTTTCTCTAAATATACCTTTTCCAGTCTCCATAGTAGCTACTTCAAACTTTATGGATTTTTTTTCAAATCTCTAATGTCACTATATCTTCCTTACTCTTGGAAGAAGACCTTACCTCCTGCTTTCCAGTACAAGTTAGAAGATACCATGCCCTGTACAAGCCCTCTCTTGAGCACTACATGCGCATCACACTGCTCACCCTCTGCCAGGATGAGGACTGCACCATCTGATATTTGTGGCAATTCCCTGACCCATGTGCTTGTTACTCAGCTAAACACCTACCTGAAAGGGGGCAAAAACTAAAGATATATTCAAATAATAACAGATATTTATTAATTAACAGACTTGCACTGAGTATGTTAAGAGATGCATATATTTTAGGGAAACAACCTGAATTAATTGTTTTAAAACTGAGTTGTTAGAGGCAACGGAAAGAAAAATAATTGCCAAAAAAATGGGCAACAATTGACAAAAACATACAGACAAAAAATGACTATATGAAATAAAAATGAAAATGAGTAAATGCTATAGTAAAGTCATAGGACTTTCTTTTGTCTTTCAACCTTTTATGCTAAAATAAGTTATTCTAGGAAACCTAAGTCCCTACCCTAATTATATTATAAATCCAAGTCTAATTAACCCATTTCACTCTAAAATAAACATTGGTTTTAATCAGGACTAATAACCACAAGAGATAAAAATATGGTGAAACTAAAATACTAGACAGCACTAACATTTAATAAGGCATAGGGTTAATCAAAGTTAAAGTAGTTTAAGGTCTCCTCTATTTGGGGACAAGAGTAGAGATGTTGCTTAATATTCAGTTTGTGGTAACTATGCATATTGATAATTTAAGGGTAATCGCTAAAACAATATAATGTTAAACTTCCAAACCAATAGAAGGTGGAATAGGTGAAAAAAGGAAGTTCAGTAATTCAAATAAAAGGATAAAAAATATGATGGTATAAATATATCCAAATATATCAATAATGCAGGAAATGAAAATGTACTAAACTTACCATTCAGAAAACAGAGATAAAAAGAACATGTTTAAAATAAATCCGGAACATTGGTGGTAGGAATGTAAAAATGACACAACCACATTAGAAACAGTATCACATTTCCTTCTACATTTAAATATATTGTTACCACATGATACCACAATTACACCCCTAAGCATTTACCTAAGAGAAATGAAAATACATATTCATAAAAAGATTAATACATAAATGTTCCTATCAGCTTCATTCAGTAGTCCAAAACTAGAACCAAACCAAATGTCGATCAATAGGTAAACAGGTAAATAATTTGGAATACATTCATCTGATGGGATAATACTGAGTTACTGTCAAAGCTCACTGAACTGTATCCTTAAAATGGGTGGATGCAGATTAATATATGTAAATTTAACACAGTATTTTTTTATACAGCCATGTTGTCCTACCTCCTAGTCACCCAATTCGTAAAGAAGAGATTCCCCCACCCAAAATAGTATGAGATGGCTGAACACATGAAAAGAATACTGGAAACAGATGACATTAACAGTAGTTGACTAGTCACATATACCACACCCTGGAGGAGGAGAATACTACACACTATGCAGGACTGAGGGCTGGCTTCAGCAGCAGAATGAACTCATAGGGACTGTGATAAGCAGGCCCTCCCACTGTAGCAAAAAGAGTTGAAGTGCCCCCTGGACAAATGGGCAAAAGTGGCCCTCAACAAGAAATAATGGCAATCCCTGAGAAGGGGCAGAAATTGATTTCCAGAATCACCCCATTATGGTATTCAAAATGCCCATTTCATAGCAATAAATACCCACATTAAGAAGAAAGAGTTCCCTCCCAAAATTTCATGAGGCCATCATTGCCCTGATACCAAAACCAGACAAGGACACCAGAAGGAAAGAAAAATACAAGCCAATATCCCTGAGAACATAGACACAAAAATCCTCAATAAAGTATTGGCAAACAAAATTCAATAATACAAAATGGATCATACACCATGATCAAGTAGATTCATTTCAAGGAGGCAAGGATAGTTAAACATACACAATCAATCAATGTGATACACCACATTAACAAAATGAAGGATAAAAACCACATCATAATCTCAATAGATGCAGAAAAAGCATTTGACAAAATTCAACATCCATTTATGATAAAAGAAAAACTCTCAACAAAGTAGGTATAGAGGGAATGTACTTCAACTTAACAAAGGCCACATAGGACAAGCTTATGGCTAACAACATACAAAACCATGAAAAGCTTCCTCTAAGATCGAGAATAGGACAAGGATGCCCAATCTTGCCATTATTATTCAGGACAGTATTGCAAGACTTACCCAGAGCAATTAGACAAGAAAAATAGAAGGCATCTAAACCAAGGAGGAAAAATTGTCATTATTTGCGGATGACATGATATACACGGAAAACCCTAAAGACTCCACCTAAAAACTGTTAGAATTAATAAATTAGGTAAAGTTGCAAGATACAAATTAAATATACAAAAATCTTGTGTTTGCTATACTTAATAATGAATTATCAGAAAAAGAAATTAAGAACACAATCCTACTTACAATTGCATCAAAAAGAATAAAATACCTAGGAATAAATTTAACCACAGAGGTAAAAGTTGTGTGAACTGAAAACTATAAGACATCACTGAAAAAAGAAAAGGCGACACAAATAAATGGAAAGATATTCCATGCTCATTGATTGGAAGAATATTGCTAAAATGGCCATACAACCCAAAGCAATCTACAGATTTAGTGCAATTCCTATCAAAAGTTTAATGGCATTTTTCACCAAAATAGAACAAAAAAAATCCTAAAATGTGTATAGAACTACAAAAGACCCCAAATAGCCAAAGCAATCTTGAGAAAAAGAACAAAAGTGATGGCATCATGCTTCCTGATACCAAATTATATTTCAAAGCTATTGTAATCAGAACAGCATGATATTGGCATAAAATCACATACATAACTCAATGGACAGAACTGAGAACCCAGAAATAAACCCCCACAAATATGGTCAATTATTTTATGGTAAAAGAACCAAAAATGTACAATAGGGAAAAGATAGTCTCTTTAACAAATGGTGCTATGGAAACTGGACAGCTATAGGCAAAAGAATGAAACTGTAGCACATTCTTTTATCATACACGAATATCAACTTATAATGGATTAAAAACTTGAAAGTAAGACCTGAAACCAAAGAACTCCTAAAAGAAAACAGAGGGTAAACTTCTTGACATGAGTCTTGGCAATGAATTTTTAAATTTGGCAACAAAAGGAAAGGCAAAAAAGAAAAACAGACAAGTGGGACTACATGAAACTACAAGGCTTCTGTACAGGAAAAGAAACCATCAATAAAATGCAAAGGCAACTTAAGGAATAGAAGAAAATATTTGAAAAGCAAACATCTGATAATGGATTGGTATCTAAAATATATGAAAAACTCATGCAACTCAATAGGAAAAAAAATACAATTAAAAATGGCAGAGGATCTGAGAAGACATACAAGTGGCCAACAGATACATGAAAAGGTGCTCAACATCACTAACCATCAGGGAACTGCAAATCAAAACCGCAAAGAGCAACTACCTCACACCTGTTTGAATGACTATTACCAAGAAGACATAAAATAACAAGTGCTGGCAAAGATGCAGTTTTAGAAAAGGGAACCCTTGTGTACTCTTGGTGGGAATGTAAATTGTTGCAGCCACTATGAAAAACAGTATGGAGATTACTAAAAAAACTAAAATACCATATGATCCAGCAATTCCCCTTCTGGGTATTTATCCAAAGGAAACAAGATAGCTATCCTGAAAGGATCTACACCCCCATGTTCACTGCAGAGTTTTTTACAATAGCCCTGACATGGACAACAACCTAAACGTTCTCTTTAATTAATCATTCTCCACTCCCTTCTCCCACCAACCACTGACCCTACCACTAATTTTCTTTCTGTCTCTACAGATATGCCTATACTGGATAGCACATATAAAAGGAATCAAAGAAAACCTTTTGTGTTTGGCTTCTTTATCTTAGCATAATGCTT
Organism: Smutsia gigantea; assembly: GCA_032199065.1. Classification (NCBI taxonomy): domain Eukaryota; kingdom Metazoa; phylum Chordata; class Mammalia; order Pholidota; family Manidae; genus Smutsia; species Smutsia gigantea. Next base: position 65,000 of record JAVSCE010005204.1, read on the forward strand.
TTGAAGTTTATCCAAGTTGTAGCATGTGTCAGTATTTTATTCTCTGTTATGGCTGACTGATATTCCATTCTATGTATATATGCTACAAATTGTTTACCTATTCATCTGTTGAGGAATATTTGGGTTGTTTCCATCTTTCGGCTAATATGAATAATGTGGCTATAAACATTAATATGTAAGTTTCTATGTGAACATACATTATCATTTCTCTGGGGTATATACCTAGGAGTGGAACTGTGGAGTCATGTGATAAAACTAGGTTTAATCATTTGGGCAACTACCATACTGTTAAAGAGACTGCACCATTTTACATTCCCACCAGAAATGTATGAGGGGTTCTCTCTCTCCACATCTTCACCAATGCTTATTTTCTACTTTTTAAAAATTACAGCCATACAAGTGGGTGTGAATGGTATCTCATTGTTGTTTTGATTTTCATTTCCTTGATGACCAGTGAAGTTGAACATCTTTTCAAAGGTTTATTGGTCATTTGTACATCTTCTCTGGAGAAATGTCTATTTCAATTCCATTATCCATTTCTTAATCAGGTTGTCTTTTTGTCCTTTTGTTGTAACAGTTCTTTATATATTCTGGACACTATACCCTTATTAGATAAATGATTTGCAAATATTTTTTCCCTCTGTAGGCTGTCTTTTCACTGTCTTGATAATATCCTTTGATGCCCAAAAGCTTTTAATTTTTTTGTTGTTTTTTTTCTTATACAGGAGAATTATTTTTCTTCTATCTAACCCACTTCTCTAATTTATGTTATCCACCTTGCAACTGTGAACAGATTAACACCTCTACTCTACACACAGATTATTGATGCAGTCATGCCATAAAATATATTTAAGCTATATATATTAACCAACATATGCAAAAAACTGAAGAGTCTGTACAGTACAACTACATTTGTGGAGAAAAGGAAGAGATATGGTATCTAACAGTAGAGATAAAAGTATCTAAAGATACAGAGATGTTTATATGCGTGTAGAGAATATAAGGAGCCACAAGAAACAATAGTGGTTTTCTAGGGAGTTAGACCCTCAGTTTTCAATCTGCACCTTTTCATATACTTTGAATTTTACATAGCAAGAAAATACTACCTTAAAACAAAATTACCTACATTTTAAGATTATGCTACATTACCTTCCCCCATAGGCTCCAGGTGATTTTAGTTTATGAACTATAAAGTTCACAATATTGTGATCCTATTTTTCAAACTCAGTCAGAAGACATGATCCAATATAGTGTTGAACGTATATAGGGTAAAACAGAACATTTGAAATTGGGTCTGACCTGTAAGAGTCGGAAGTTGAGATGGTCACATAAAAGGCTTTTTTTTTTCTTTATAGTATTTTTTATTGATAATTGACATAAAACATATTCATTTTAGCATACAACATAATGATTTGAAATATTTGTATATTGCAAAATTATTACCACAGTCTAGTTAATGTTCATCACCACACAGTTATGTATTTTTTTTTGTGATAAGAACTTTTAAGATTTATTCTCTTGCCATTTGTGACAACATGGATGGACCTACAAGGTATTATGCTAAGTGAAGTAAGTCAGACAGAAAGAAAATTCCATATGATTTTACTTATATATGGAATCCAAAAAACAAAACAGAAATAGACTCATAAACACAAATGGACTGTTGGTTACCATGGGGAGAGGTTTGGGAGGATGGGATGGATGAAATAAGTAAAGGGGATAAAGATATACAAACTCCAATTATAAAATAAATTAGCCATAGAGATGAAAGTACAGCATAGGGAATACAGCTGATAATGCTGTAAGATGATCTTTGTATGATGACAGATGGTAAACATACTTATCATGGTGAGCGTTTCACAATATACATAACTGCTGAATCACGATGTTGTACATCTGAAACCAATATAATATTGTATACCAACTATATTTCAATTAAAGAAGATTTACTCTCTTAAAAACTTTCAAACATATGATTCAGTATTATTAAAAATAGTCACGATGCTGTTCACTTACATCCCCAGGACTTACTTATAACTGGAAGTTTGTACCTTCTGATTACCTTCACCCATTTTGCACTCCCTCCTCACCTTTGATAACCACCAATCTGTTCTCTGTATCTGTTTGTTTTTTTCAGATTCCACATATAAATGGTATCATATGGCATTTGTCTTTCTCTAACTTATTTCACTTAGCATAATGCACTCAAAGTCCATCCATGCTGTCACAAATGGCAGGATGTCCTTGTTTTTATGGCTGAGTAGTATTCGTGTGTGTGTGTGTGTGTGTGTGTGTGTGTGTGTGTGTGTGTGTATCACATTTTCTTTACCCATTCATCTATCAGTGAACACTGGTTGTTGTCCATATCTTGGCTATTGTAAATAATGCTGCAATGAACATGGGGGTACAGATCTTTTCAACGTAGTTATCTGTTTCCTCTGGATAACCCAGAAGTGGAACTGCTGGATCACATGGTAGTTGTTTTGGATTTTTTTAGTAATCTCCATACTGTTTTCCATAGTGGCTGCAAAAATTTATATTCCCACCAAAAGTATACAAGGGTTCCCTTTTCTAAAACCACATCTTTGCCAACACTTGCTGTCTCGTCTTCTTGGTAACAGTCATTCAAACAGGTGTGAGGTAATATCTCACTGCAGTTTTGATTTGCATTTCCCTGATGATTAGTGATGTTGAGCACCTTTTCATGTATCTATTGGTCATTTGCATGTCTTCTTTGGAAAAATGTTTATCCAGATCCTTTGTCCATTTTTAACTGTATTTTTTCCCTATTGAGATACATGAATTCTTCATATATTTTAGATATCAAAAGGGAATTCTTACTTTTTTTAATAGAAAAAACTTAACTGCATTGAGCAGATAGCAAGAACCAAGACAGGATGATGTAAATTCTCCCCTTCTAATAACTTTTAAAGCCTTGAACCACATTGTTTATTTTTTAACAGTCTTCACGTGGAAGAGATTTTCAAACTGTGTGGGAGAGTCGTATCATCACAAATGGCACATCTTCTGAGCAAACACTGTAAATAATCACTCCTCTCCATTCTTTGACCTAACAGAAGTTGCCATTGTGGATGTCATTTTCTATTTCCATAATGTGGTAATCCTCAAATAGTGAGTCCATTACCTAGAGCTGTTGAATTTTAAATTGTTTTGAGGTAAGGGGAGGACACATTGAGTGCCTTGACACAGCACTGCTGGAAACTGGCTCTCTTCTTTCCCATTGCTCAACACTGACAATAAAGCTACTTCTAGCTAAACTGGTGAATCTCACAAAAGAACAAAGAAAAATATGTTTTCTTTTATGTTTTCCCTAATAATACAGCATAATCTGATGATTTCCCCTCTACTGCGTTGCCAGGTAAGTCAATTTTGCTTTCTAAAGAGTAAATTCAAATAGGAAATCTATTTCAGTTGTGCATTTACCACAAATTTACCATTGGTGTTTGCACCAAAAATATGAGTATCTGTGTTTAACATGATCACAACTATTCTATTACTCCCCTTCCTCACTTCTCTGTGTTCGGTAAATTCACCCTTCTAAAACCACTAGCATTTGACCTTCAAGATGTCAACCACTAATTTATTTATTTAAAAAAGGTAAAAGAAAGAAAAGTTTTCCCCAAACATCTTGCCAAACCACATGCAAAGGGAATGGTTTAGCAATATGCCTCACCTAAATAAACACACCACCTGGTAAATGAAAAGCTTAAACTAGTAATACATAGGAACCACGGACAGACAGATGTTTAACAGGAGAGGTACCCCCCAGCCCCTCAAATATATATTGGAGAGTGCTGACATACCCTCATTGATGTAACTAAATATTTTTATTTTTAATCCTAAGAAATTCCTGATAATGATCCCAGAGAAAGAACAAGTGCTGTAAGTATCTACTCTGACAGGAGCAAAATATGACTTAAAGAAGAATTTAATTAGAAGTCTAGAGTTTTTTGCTGTTTCGTTTTTTTGGTGACAGAAGTTGACCCCCATCACCACCCATACTACATGTAAGTCTCAGTTGAGCACAGGTGGGCTAGATATAATTCTGTTGTGTTATATTATTGATCTCTCCATATGCAGGTAATTGTAGAAAAGAGGGTTGGGACAGACATCAGGTCTTGATGTTAGATTCTATGCTATAACTGTACACAGAGCCTTCCTAAATCCAAAGAAGTTTTTATTAGGCTCTATTGTAAATACAAGACTCCATTTTCTTATTCAGTATTTAATATTTTTCCAATAAATACTTTTCCAGAATAAATAAGTCCCACATATTTGCACAAATGCTGCCATCTCTTCTTAGTCTTCACTCCAAAAATAATCACAACTTCCTTCAAGAAGCTTCGAACCATAAACACATGTCTCAAAATATTCAGTTTTAGCCATGGTGCAAATTTTGGTCTGTTGAGTTTTCCTCAGATTATATATGTAGCCATGCCACACTGCAGGAGCCTACCAAAATAATGCCACTGCTTGTATAACATTAAGTATGCCTAAACCAGCAAACCAGAAATATTTCATCAAATTTATTGTGGACATTCATGTAGACAAAGCGGCAGTTTTCCACAGTTATCTTAGAACTGACAACTTTTTAAATTATAATATATTTTCTCCCTCTTTCTCTGCCCTTTCTGGAGAGGCATGGCAGGATATAAATATAGTAAATCT